>CM021101.1:463772481-463974493 GCA_007115665.2 Sequoiadendron giganteum | reverse complement strand
AAAATATTGAATAAACATTTTTACTAGGATTTACATATTTTTGTGTTATATTTTATAATTTATGATTTAAAAAATTCGATGCTTTTTTAATAAAAATATGGTTTCATTGATGTGAAAAAAACTAATTTGTTCTAGCTAATATATCTTTATTTTTACAAACTAGGTTCTCTACAAATTTAACGAAAGATAAGTCAATATGTATGTTAAATCACATACAAAAATTAGTCGTACCATATTTATTAATTATTGATTGTCCTTCTATATTGATAATACCAATATTAAGTATTATCAATTATTTTATTAATTTATATATAGCTAAATGATATCATGATTGATCATATTATGGGTTTTAATTATAATTTTATGATTTATAATCCTAAGAATAACATAGTATGAAATTATAGTATATTGAATGAGAACTACTATCTGACTTCCCAAAACTTTCTAGCACTATATATAATACCTAAATGTTTGTATGACTATCTAACTATATGAATGGTCTTGGATCAATTGACTATATGTATAATGTTTTCTTTGAATTTTATGTCTTATAAATATAACTTAGCTTGGTGTTATTTTGTTTCCTTGGGGAATTACATCTATTAATGTGTGACATTTTATCAAGGTTTATTTATGATTTATTTATGACATCTACTATGTAATGGTTTATGTGTAACATCTATTATGTCATAATTGTTTACATTGGTATATGACTTATTTTGAGTCATGATTCTAGTCATGAGAGTAGGGTACTATTTTAAAGGATAGGATGTATGAGAATTTCATCTCAGTATTCCATTTGAAAGGATGGAGTGTGATTTTATGATATATTTATCTCATGGGTTCCATTTGGAAGAATTAAATATGTTTTTTTCCTATGGTATGAGATGATTAAAATCTTGTTCATTTTATTTGGGTCCAAATACCTTGAGATAATTGTACTTGGTACACTAAATAATTGGGAGATGCTCTTTGGATAGGTTTTGGTGACCAGGTGTGTTTATCATGTTTGGATTCCTTGTGTGTTTTTACTTATTTGAGTGTCATTGTTATTATGTTTTTCTAATTCATGAGGTTCTCGTATTATATGTCAATTCTATGCATTTTCTTTATGTGTGATTGTTTTTATGTATGTTTACATATTTGAATTGTTAATATTCTTGTTTGGATGCTTGCATCATGCGAAGGTAAAGATACATGTCATATGGAATGCATGTAGTCCTACCTTGAGCATACATTATTAAGAAGACATATAGCATCACATGGATACAAATTTTGTAGTATGAGATGCAAGTACTAATTCATGTGGAAGTTGTACATGGTCTTGTAAGTCAAGTACTAAGTCTAACCTTGTGAGGTTGAAAGGACTTATAGTTTTGTTGATGGTCATATTTTGACTTACTCATTTGCTTGCATTCATATGTGTATTAAAAATGCTAGAAATAATATGTTATCAATATTAGTTATATTGGAATGATTAATTGGCATGTTTCAATTTTTGAGAATGTGCATTATGAAATATATTCCATGTGATGGATAAATTGTGCAAGATGAAAAATTGAGGGAGCGTTCTGATCAAGGCAATTGGCAAGTGTGCCAGGCGTCTTCTATGGGTGGGGGAGGTCATGCTCTCCCCTGCAAAGGTTGATATTTCCATAGGGCTCTCTACAATTTTGGGTTTATCCCATTTATTTATTTCTCTTATGTGTCCTTGCTTAAGTGTTTCTTCATCCCTTCGTATTTGCTTCACATGTGTAAAATTTTGTTATTTGTAACTCTACCTATATTGGGTGTTAATTTTATTTATGGAGGGGGGCTATGAAACCCATTTACTATATTGTTAAGATAGGTATCGATGATGTCCAGGCTAATTTTCCAAAATAATTTAGTGAAGTGGTTGTCGACCAAGGGTTTTTCATTCTGGAAGGCACTTGTTTTGCGCTGGAAGAGGTGCTCAGCGAGGATGGAAAAAGGGAAGGTAAGGTACCCTCCGAAAACCCTAGATATTTTCATCTTTTTCCTAACCTTGTGATGAAATAAACGATTACTAAGGAAAGAATAAGGCTTAATTATTTTTCCATTTTCTTAGAAGTTGTTGATGTTAATAAATTGCCTGCTAGAAAGTTTATAGATTCTTGGTTTTCCAATTTTTGGTTGAATAAATTTGGCATACGATTAATATATTACAGGTTTCTACAAAAAGGGTTATTTACTATTTTTTGAAGAGTTGTGCCATGTAGGAAAAGGCTCTGGCTAAGCCCTGCTAGAATATTGGGGGTTGTGCATTTTGTGCCTTTGCATGGTCTCTGTCGGCTATTGTTGACAAGGTCATCACTCTTTCAACCCCTAGATGGGTCATAGTGAAACCCCCCCCTCGGAGTTCTAGAGAATTCTCCCACAATCCTAGAACTAATTGGCAAGTTGGTAAGAGTGTACGAGACCAAGGCAGCACTGCCAAAATTGGATGCTTAAGCCCTTGTTTCCTTAACCCTTGGAGTCGAGATTCCTATAAATCTTGAAATTTGTTGAGGATACAACATCATCTCCTGTCCGCTAGGGATTTTGGGTGGGATCAATGCTTGTTTGTTGTGAAAAAGAGAGGGGCATATTAGGAAAAAATATCCCATCATTTAGAAGAAGAAAAGAAAACCAACGAGGGGAAACCCTAGCTCTAACCCTAATGGGGTCTTATCTGAATTGTAGGTGAATGGGGAGATGGGTAACAACTCGACACCCTCACAACCTGTTGAAATTGAAACTCTTGATTCTAATCCAAATAATGTTTGTGCTCCTCCTCCAATTGAAGGGTTGGTTAATGTCTTTGCAGTCATCGTCGAGGGTAACACCAATCCCCATTCCCCCTTTGTTGGGGTTGTAGAGCTTAATCTAAAGAATTCTTTCAGTGCTCGTGTAGAAGAAGACATTGGCAGTGAGTGTGAGGTTCGACTATCCATTGCAAATGTGAATGTGGTGGACCCTGCCCCCTATCGATCATCCATCCATAAGGTAACTAGAGATAGTGTTATTTTTCATAGATTGAACACACAACAACTTGCCATGAAAAAGATTAGGCAGTGAATTGAAGAAAAAAAATTCAAGTCTGATAAAAACCCAAGTTTATGAGTTCCACATTAAAAAGGGCCCCAATATTTTTATCGTCGAAAAGTTGCCCAGAGCCTGAAAAATTATTGAAGGCACATGTGAGGGTGGGGCTCCAAGGATTCTTCACTAGACTTGTTGAATCCTCTTGGTAATGCCTTAATTGAGTCTTCTGACCCTGCGATGATGTCAAGCTCAAGGGACCCAGCTAATCTTGTTGGGTTGTGATCTTCCTTTTGTTTCATTTCTTGAAAACTTGGAGGGGGATCCCTTACTGGAATATATATGACCAAATGACTTTGGGGCTGAGAATCTCATACCTCTAGGTGTTGAATCCCCCGCTGCCTCGACCAAACCCGTGACTCCAACCTTATTCAAGACTCTAGAAGTAGTCCTTCTTGATCCTCTGCTCTCCCAAAAAGTATTACTTATGCCTCTTTGGTTGGCTCTCCTATCAAAGAGAAATAAAAAGAGGAGCAAATAGCCAATCCTAATAGGTCAAATGGGAGTGTTGGGCCTAGTGAAAAAGGGGTTGCAAAGACCTACCAAGGCAAGGACATAAAGGGTAGAAAGGAGGATAATGCCACTCTTGGGCAGCTAGAACAAGCACCTAAGCCAAGATTTGGCCCTAGGAGGCCAAGGAAGAACAAGGGCTCATTGAAAGTGGGAAAAGCTCTATCGATCACCAAGTATAAAAGAAAAAAACTAGTCTAGTTATCCAATCACCTACGACCAAATGGATGGAAATGGATGAGAAGCTACTAGAATGCTTCAAATTGTTCATAAATGAGCAAGGAGACATCCCCATGTCTGTTGAAGATGAACAATAATTGTGTCTCATGGAATGTCAGGGGCCTTGAGTCGCTTGACATGAAATATATCATCAGAAGGTTTTTGAATTTGGAAAAGAAAAAATATTTTGTATTTTTACAAGAAACCAAGGCTATAGGCTTTACCCTAGAAACTAATCTAAATTTTATTTGGAATGGCTCTAATTTATTTACTACCTCACATGAGAGGGGGAGAGGGGGTGTTGCAGTCTTAATCTCCAATTGGTGGGCTCAACTGGTCACTAGCAATGACACCTCCACTTGTAACAAGGTGGTGTGGGTCACATTAAAGAAGGATGGGTTGGGGTTTGGGGTATACTCCATTTACACCCCTAATGACCATATAGACATATAAAGGCTCTAGAAATGGCTCACTGATCTCCTGGATGTCCCCTGAGTATTAGGTGGGGACTTTAACATGGTAGAACAACTGGAAGACAAATGGGGTGGAATTGACATATCCTGGAAAGGCAATGAAAGACACTTTTGGCTTAGAATGAAGTGTAAGCTCAACCTAATTGATCCCATGGAAAAATGGAAGAAAGAATGCAAAGGAATATGGTATACTTGGTTCAATGCTCAGAAAGGGGGTAATAGGATTTACTATAGGCTTGACACAATCTATGCAAATAAAGACCTTTTCAATTTTGTTCCAAATGAGAATGTTATAAAGGTGTGTGTCTATCCCTACACACTCTTAGACCACCACCCTATCAAGGCCACTCTTATAGCCTGCCATGGCAGGGCAAAGAAGTCAGTGAAGAAATCAACCTTCATCCTTAAAACCATCTTTCTCAAAGATAGAGATTGTAGAGAAGTTGTTTCCTACCTTAAAGAAATTAATAAATGGATGCTTAAAGGGGAAATTTCCATTGAGAGGTAGAATGCCAATGTTGATAGCTGAAGAAAATTGTTTAAGACAATAGGTAAAAAGAAATCTCTCGATGCAAGGAGAGAAGAAAATGAGCTCCAAGAGGATTTTCTTGAGGGCTCCAAGTTCTTCATGCACTGAAAGGAAAAGAATGTGAAAGAGTAGATTGATTAGATATGCGATGGGGAGAGGATGCTCTCCTCCTAGGAAGAAATTTTGAGACAATTTCAATCCTTCTTCAAGGGACTCTTCACCTCAGAGGGTAGTGTTGAGGATAGTTATAAGGAAAGGGATCTCATAAGAAGGCTCATCCCCCAAGGAAGATTTAAAAAGAGGACTCCTTAAATTTTTCAACAAACTTAACTAGAGAGGAGATAAACAAAGCTATTACTTCTATGAGTAATGATAAGTCCTCGAGCTATAATGGGTTGCTTGTGGAGTTCTACAAGAATTTATCAAATTGTGTATGTGATGATATTTTGTTGGTTTATGAGGAAGACCTTATCACATGGTCCTTAGGTAATAAGATAAACAAGGGGATAATTAGACTCCTTCCAAAAGGAGGGGACAAGACCCTAGTTAAGAATTGGAGGCCAATAACTCTCTTGAATGTATATTGTAAGGTTTTGGCCAAGGTGCTAGCTTTGAGGCTGACCAATATTCTCCCAAGGTTCGTTAATAGCACACATACTAGGTTCATTAAAGGTAGATGTATCCTGGAAAACTTAATTACAAGTTGGGAAGCTATGTAGTGGGCTAAAGTGTCCAATAAAAATGATACAATGCTCCTTTTGGACTTTGAGAAAGCCTATGATAGGATGGAGTGGTAAATCTTGAGAACTATCCTTCAATCCTTTGGATTCCCCAACTAGTTCTGTAATATGGTAGACACCCTCTTAAAAGATGCCTCTACCCAGGTGGATGTAAATGAGTCACTCTTTGAGGAGATAAAACTTGACAGGTTAATTTGATAAGGTTTCCCCTCGGCACCTGCCCTCTTTTTTATAGCTTCTGATGCACTCTTCTATTTTTTAAGGGATCATACGGTTTCTCCTAGGATTAAAGGCATTAGACTACTGAATGAAAGTGAGTTAATCAATGTGCAGTTTGCAGATGATACTAAATTTTTCTTAGAGTTGGACAAGGAGAACATGGAATCCTTGACGAAAAAGCTAGACTTGTTTTGCAAATCCTCTGGGGAAAGAATATCCAATGCCAAATCCATTTCCCTTGGGTGGAAGGAGTCACCTCCTGACTAGATTAAGGATTTTAACTTTCAGTGGGGTGGCCCTAGCTTGCAAGTGAGATATCTTGGTATTCCCTTTGCAATTAACCCTAACCTTAAAGATATGTAGAATTGGATAAGAACCAAGATTGAGAAGAAATTAGAAGGGTGGAACAGATAGTATCTTTCCCTTGTAGGGAGGATACAAATCTTCCAAAAGATTTTGTCCTCCTGCAGTATATATTTTGCCTCTATTTGGTTTTTTTGTAGTTATCAAGTCAATGAAATACAAAAAGGAATAAGAAGCTTTCTATGGTTTGATGGAAAAGGGAAAAGAAAAAAGTACTTAGTGAAATGGGAGTGGTGCTATCTTGATAAAATGCATGGTGGCTTGGGGTTGAAAGATTTGCTTGGTTGCAAGGTATTACACTAGCTGCAAAGTGGATTGTGAAAGCTATGGTTGGGAATGAACCCTAGAAGGTGCTAATTCGAAATAGCGTCTAGTTGGCAGTGCCCAAACAGGCTAAGGATTGGAAAATTCTACCCTTTGAGTGTCATTCTCATGAGCAATTCTCTATGTCCCTATCCGAGTCACTGGTATTTCAAATCCTTTGGAAGGCTTGGGAGTTAATCAAACAAAATGCTCATTTCAGGTCTAACAACATAACCTTGAACAATAACACCCAATGTCAAAGTTATAGTTCCATATTGTGGAACCTACAAAATAATGGCAAGCCCCTTGCTCTTCTACAAGGTTTCTCAACCAATAAATGGAATAAAAAAGGTATAAAAACCTCTGGTGACATTTTGACAAGTGGAAGTTAAACACTGGAATGAGTTGGAAGTTGAGTTTGACCTCCCTCCTTCCAACTCAAAAACTTATTCCATGTTGATGGAGGCCTGCAAAGAGGCCAGGTTTCCCATAAATGGTGAAAGAGAACTGGACCTTGCCAATGATATTGTTTGGAAAGATGGGGGGGCTATTTGTGATCTTAAAGCTAAAATAATTTATAAGGATTTGGTTTGTGGTACTTCTATCATTTATCATATAAATAATTGTTGGGGAACTTATTTGAATGATAAAGATTGGGATAAGATACTTTCTGATATTTGGTACAATATTCTTGAGCCTAGAAAGGCTTGCTTTAAATGGTTTGTTCTTTTGTAAAGGATTCCTTTTAAATATAATAATGATGATATCTATATTTGTAGTATTTGTAGAACACCTAAATTTGTAATGCAAATTCTATTTGACTGCTTCTATGCTAAAGAAATATGGAAATTATTCTGCTGCAATCTTAAAATTTGGGACAATGAAGATAGAATTATTTGGAAAGATGTTTTAATGCTTGGTAAAAAAATGAATAAAGATTGTAATTTTTTTTTGAATTTTCTCTTCTCTAAAATAATATGGCACATTTGAAAAGCACAAAATGATGATAAATTCAAAGGCTATAGGAGGGCCCTTACTGATTCATCCAAAATACTCACCTTTCTCATTGTTGCATTGTAGATTTCACTACACATTGAGGTTTCCTTTCCCAAGTTTGTGAATTTGATCAGGGATGGGTCGGTTAGGATTAGCAAAGATGAGATCAGATGTGGTCATGCCTGCCAGCTAAACGAAGCAGAACAAGAAGTATTTTTAAGGGCATTGAATGAATTCCATAAGGACTTTAAGGTAATAGTTGGGGCACAACAAAGGCACAAGGGCCCGCCTCCTACCAGGCAGTAGTTCAGTGATGCTCAATCCATTATTGGAGAAGCTAGGCACAACAATTTGTAGGTTGATGGAGGTGGTAACAAGGATGAAGAGGAAATTACCAGCAGGGCTGCTAAGCAGTGACCTTTTTTGGCATAAAATATTTTGTATAATTTGAAAGTACAACATATATAATTGTATAAGACCGATGAGTGAAGGGAAGATGTAAATTTTGTAAAGACTAAAAAGCAACAGTAACAGAAATGGGCATATAGGCTGATGCATTAAAACATAGTGTAAAAGCATGATGCAATTTTGGTATAAACTAAGAACAACAGTGGTATACCAAGCAATGACATAATGTAATAGTTTAATAACTTATTATTAATACAAAAAATATATTCCATACATTTTGAATGTTTGGATCTATGGTTTCATGTGTATGATGTTTGTTACTAAAGGAATGAACTAAGAAAGATAAAAATTAATATTATTTGTACCACACTATGAATTATGGATGGTGCTTCTTCACCTTAACTAATGGATGGAGAGGAAAGGGACATCCTCATGGTGGGTTCAACCCTTCCTTAATAAAAAATAGGAGCATGTGCTCTTGGAGGATTATCTTATAGTGTTGAGCTTGGACTTCTTCAAATAGTATTTATATGTATATTATTTTAGACCACTTGTATATATGTGGTTGGTCATATGATCTATTATATTCTTATCATGGATGAGGGTTATAGTTTTGACCCCTTTTATATATTGGTTATGAAATGGAAAGTTATCTCCATTATAGAGTACTAGATATGCACTTGTAAGATTTCATATTATTACAGTATTTATGATGTACTTCTTTATTGTACTACTTGAGTGGGAGTTATATACATTGTGTGGATTCTTATTGGATATCACTTGCATGCATTGCATATCATTGTGATATTATATCATGAAAGTTAATGGAAGATGTTGTTAGAACCTTATCTTGTACCATTTTGTTGGCATCGAGATGCTTATTTTGATCAATACTTAATGAATATTGAGATTGCATTTTTAAGGTTGTTACATAAAACTTCTAAATATATTCTTGATAATTACTCCATGTAATTTTTTTTTTTTTCAAATAATTTATTCCCCCAATAAATTTTTAATTCAAAAGAATTTCACAAATTCTAATAATATTAATAATTTTCTAAATATACAAATCTTGTTGGATTAATTCATCCAACCCAATAATTTTTTTAAATAAAAAGTAATCCACCATATCAATTTATGACCCATGATAAGTAAATGACCAAATAATAGTTTATCCCTATGATAAGAAAATAATCTAATAACCTATATTACAAAAAGTCACCAAGATCTAAAATATCAAGTACCATCTAAGATAGGCTTTACATTGTAGTGGCTCGTCAAGGTCCCCACACCAATCTTTTATGATTACAATGGCTTGTTAGGAGGCATACACCATCTTTTGTGATTTAAAACATGGTTACAATGGTTTGTTCGAGTTACACCAACTCCCTTATTGATAACAAGAGTGTCACGTACTGATTTTATCAATTATTAATCATGAGATTTTCAATGTTTATTTTAGATGATTATTTAAATTTAAATTGAAATTCAAATGAAATGATTTGAATTCATTTTGAATACGGGGATTGTCATTGTTGATGAGAATTTGAGTGCAAGTGAACGCAGGAACATGTGAACAAGAATGAAGGCGAGAACATTGATCAGGTAGAGTCATTTTAGCCATTAGACGTTAATAAGGATGATGGAATCTCACACACCACTTAGTTATTATAATGTATTTTCTTAATGATTATGTTTGAAAATTTTTAATAATTTTATTTGATTGCTCAAATTTATGTGAAAAGGAATATGTTTGTTTTGAAATGGAAAGATTGATTATTTACGAAGAGTTTCTCAATTTGATTATATTATGTTATTGCGTGGAAAGAAAATAAAAATGTAAATCCTTTTGAAAACCAAAATGTTGTTATTATATATATAAGGGGATAAATTGATTTTATTTAAATAATTAATTCTTTATGTAAATCTTTTATTTTTAGTTGAAAATAATAATGCTTTTTAATTTTAAATTATTCGAATATCCATATATAGAAATATATGTTTGAAGAGATATATAATAAAATCTGTATTTCAATGAAGAATCGATTATGAGAAATCGGATTCTAATATTTATTGCAAATATAAAAAAGAAGTGATATGTATTACATGTCAATTAAAAATAAAATAGTAGTTAACCGTGAGAAGGCACAACTCAATCAAACTTCACATGCAATCAAGGAGGAAGAAAACAATAGTTAACTGAAAGTTAGGGAGAGGGAATTTAGGATCCACATTGCTCTCTCCCATGCGCATATGAGAAAGGAGAAGGCATGACAAAAGGGGGAGGAGGGAGAGTTAAACTAGAACAAAAATCTACTCTCCCAGAGGCACGTGGGAAGTGGGGAAGGGAAGTGCGTGGGAAATAAGGAGAAGTGTGAAGTGTGTGGGTAGAGAGAAAAGGAGGGACAAATAGGAAGGGAGGAAGACTGAGGAGTAAGGAAGTAAGAAGGGTGCGACCAGGATAGAGGAAGGAACAATAAGAGACCAGAGGAAGGGTGCTCAAGCACAAAAGAAATGAGTTGCTGCATATGATGCATGCGCAAGCAATAGGGAAGAAATAAAAGACCATAGAAACAACATGAGGAAAGTAGATAGAGGGAAAGAGAAAGATAGTTAGAGCACTGAGAGCAACCTACAGGAAATATACTCACAAAAAGAATAGAAGAACAAAGATTCATCTCCAGATTTAGGAAAACACACAACTGTAGGAGATTGACAGGTAGATTCAATGAAAACATTATTTACCAAATTCACAGTCAATTAATATCTGAGTTCAACTCTTTTTATTTTATTCTTTTATTTTAACTATTGAAAACATATTACTATTTTTATCAAAAGCAAATAAAGTTTATACACCAGACTGTATTTTCATGAAGATAAAGAACAAACTTGAACACAAAATTATTGAACACATATTATAGAATTAGAGACATCAAAATTTGTTGTTTAGAGAATTATGTTTTTGTATATAAAAAGATACGCACAGAAAACTGTATGTTTAAGGATTTATTCCATTATATATAGTTAATATTTCCCCAAAAAATAGTATGTTTTAGATTCAAAAAACCTCCAAAAGAAAACTATATGCTTTAAACTGTACAAACAGAGAATTGAAAATTGCAAGAAAAGAGCATGAAGTCATTAAAATATCACAAAATAAAATTGTTGAGAATGATAAGATAAACTAATTTTGTGTATTTAAATATGCTTAAAAAGTAAAAGTGAAAATTGATAATTCACAAGGAATGATACTAAATTGCTACGAAACATAATTAAATATGAGGTTTTTATGTTTTTGAAAAGATAATATTTTAAGGGAAATATGAAAAAATAGAAAAGAGAAAGAAAGTAAAATAAAAATATAACTACTTGAAATGAAATGAGTTTAGAAGAGGATTATCTTGAAGTGTTATTCAATTTTTATGGGTAAATGAACCAAAAGAATGTGTGCTCATTTATTCATTTTTGTTTTGTATGTACTTAGTTACATACGTGTGTTACACCTTCTTTTATTAATTTTTGAATGGAACCATGCATGCTTGATAATTGAATGTGCATGCCATGTGTTTGGAAAGTTACCTTCCAGGATGGGTGCCGAATATGGGTTTTTAGAGAGTGTAGTTTTGTTTTTCCAAAACTACTATTATTTGTCGTGCATGACATTTTACTTGGCCAAGTAGCTTAAGGACCATTGAAATAGATGGAATGTAAATAACTATCTACCATATCCTAGTATCAGACTTGCTTGTTTCTTAAATGAATTAGAAAAATGAAAATGCTTGTGGATTTACTAGTTATACTAGGCACGCATTGGATTCCATCTTGCTTGTCGACTTCTTTTTGCTAAGCGATTCATGTAGGGTCGGGTATTCTTTGAATGATTAAGGAATTCCAAGGAAGCGTAAGCTTCAAGGTTGGGCGGAAAAAGCGCCTAAACCTTGTTCTCGTCTTCATGTTTAAAGATAAGCAATTGGATTGAAGATCAAATGAAGATTTCTTCATATATCTAATATATTTCATTCTTGTATGATCATTGTAGAACTTAAGGCGACAAAATGCCTAAGTCTTGAATTGTAAATTTCTTGTACAATGCTTTTGTATTATAAATGTCATGTAAGATGACACGTTTCTGAAATCAATTGAAAGTATTATGAGTCTTATTGTAGACTTTAAGTCGATATTTTGGAATCTTTTGGACTAAACAAATTTAATTGAATGGAGTTACGATATTCTATGGAATGGAAATGAATTTATTAAAGGAATTATAGATTATTTGGAATTAAAGAGTTTCGCTCTTTACAAAGAGATTTTAATATTTATGGTTATAATAATTTGTTCCATGATCTTAAACCATTATTTTTTCATTTCGGAGCATGGTTATAGTGGTTCACTTATTGATCCTACATTGCCTCTTTGAATGGTTATTGTTTTGTTTCACAATCCTACATTATTATCTCTCTTAATTTATATCTTTTTAACTACAATAGTTGATTCAGGTATCCTACACCTCTCTTTTATTCACATTTATGTTGCTAGCATTTCTACTTAGTCGTTCATGTGCCTACTTTAGTATTTTTATTAGATATTATCAATGAAACTTCATGTATGTAGGTTTCACGATAAAATTATTATTACATGGAGCACATATGATATTACGTGCTTGCTATTTACTTTCATGTTGGTTACTTGTTTACTTTAACATGCACGATTCATGGTAATTCACATTTATTTCAAAGGGGCTAAAATGTAGAGCTAACAAGTGCATCACTTTCTCATTCATTTTCAACTTTTCTTGACCCTTTGTCCTTGGTGCAATGGTCTAGTGTTCAAATAGTGTATTTCTATGGGAAGTGCCTATTCCCTGAGGATCTATATCTAATATCTAATCCTCTTATTCCCGCTCTTAGATTAAGACCATAGGTGTGGGTCTAAACCTAGTTTAAGAGAAACAATCTAGCATCGACCCCCATTTTCTAAAACCAAATCTAATAATGAGCTCAAGGCAACTTGACCTCAATTAGTAGTTTCTCATTGACTCGAGTACAAACTAGCATACATATATTAAATATTAATATATATAAAATACGTTGAGAGTTATCCTTCTTGAGGCGTCTGTTTTCATCATTTTTTCTCATTGCAATAGACACCTCGATAATGATAACTCTCAGCGTATTTCATATATATTAATATTTAATATATGTATGCTAGTTATATTATTTTTTAAAGATAGATATACTAGTTTTAAATATATTAATTTAAAATATTATTTTTATACGTAATTATTATTATAATTTATTTGTATTTAATTTTTCAATAATAAATTGATTTTAGATACGCGCTTATATTAGACTATATATTTAAGTTGCTATATTTTTGTACAATAAAATCTTTAGTGAAACCTTAAATTTATACTATTTATTTATCAATATATATTAATTTTGAATAAATAGAATATGAATGAATTTTTCTATTTTATAATATTTTTAGTTTTTAAAAAAATATTGAATATTTTTTATGACTTAAGTATATTAGTTTAGAAACTTATTTTTATGTCTAATACTAATTATTTTTGAATTTAAATTTCTAATTTTCTAATTTAAAATACATTAATTTAAAATTTTAAAAAAGACAATTATTTTTCATTCTTTCATAATTTTATTTTATTTTAATATTAGAAAAAACATTTTAGAATGATATGAAAGAATATTTTTATTTTATAAATATTTTCAATATTTTTTATTTTAAGTATAATTTAGAAACTTACTTCTATATGTAATAGTAAATTTAGGAAAGTTTTTTCATACTTAATTTTTTAAATTTTAGAAAATTCTATTTATATGTAGTAATTTAACATATTTTTTTTATATCTTATATTTAAAAGCAATACTTTTTTATTGAAAAAGATTACTTAAATAAATTCAATGAATCTTGCATTCATTTCTAAATCATTCTAAATAAAACATATAACTTTCCAAGATATGATATGAGAGGCTTCCAAATAAAATAGATAACTTTCAAAGTAACCCCTATTTCCATCTTGATTGACAAAGTGCATGTCAAATTAAATGCAAGAATAAAAATGTACACGGATAGATTGATGCCACTGTAGAATGCCTCTCGACGTAATTATTCAAATTTGAACACTAGGACATTGAATAAAAGAAAAATGTCATAGGTCATTCGAACATGGAGAACACACATCACATTATTACTCCAAAACACTTACAATTAGACATCTAGATCATTACATCAACACATGCACATAACAAATAAATAAGAAGTTACATTCTTCTTGGCATGCCTTCAAACTCGTTTAATACCATTTAATTGGTCTAATAAAATATAGATACAATCAAGACAAATACAAATTCTCTCCCTTGATAATAAGCTCTACTAATAATTTTTAACACCATTTAATTTAATTATTTATAAACAAACATTTAAAAAAAAAAAACATAATTTTGATTTCAATATTGTAATTTCACATTTAGACCGCGCATGAGATTCAAGATCATAGATGAGAGATTAAGACTCCATGTGTACATTTAAATTTAAATGACATCAGATTTTTGAAACAAATTAAAACGTATTAACACTTCTCTCCTTCTTTTATTAATTTCAGCATTTATTTTATTATATATTTCAACCCTTAACTTCAAGTCAAACTAGTTATATAAATATGATATTAATTGCTTTTAAGAATTCTAAAGTTGGAAATATTCTTATATTTCTTTTCCCATGCGTCCTTAAGCTGGAATGACGAGTAGAATACAAAATTTTAATGTTGCTCATTTATGACCATGTCCTAGTGTGAAGGCGTGTAGGAATAGGTCAAACCTAGCAAAGTTCTCACATATTAAACTCCCTACGATAACTATTTATTGAAACAGGCCAGCTTTTCAGATCAGGTCAAGATCGGCAAGTACACGGAAACCTTGAATAGCGGCCAAAGTGGAAGGGGACCCCACCGGATGATTCAAATGTCCTCCATTCAAGATCACATCATAAGCTCCACCCAACACTTAGTCACATTGTATAGGTTACATTTCAAAATAATATTATAATATTTTAGAATGTTCAGTTTATTACAATGTTATGGTCAAGTATGTATACATCAGCGGTTACTTCATTACAAGATTTGTTCGAAAAAATAAGATTGAGAAAACAAGAGAATTCATCATCAAGCTTCTAAATATAGATTAATCTTCTTATCAAAATTCACTCGAGAAGGTCTGATTTCGAAAGGGGTTTACAAATAAATTAGGACTTTTGTGCTAGAGGGTTGTAGGGTTGTATTGTTCTTTGGTGCTATAGACTGCTTTGACCTCATGAACGATATTAAAATCCTTTCATTTCATTTCAACATCAATTCAACAAATCCGAAAACTAAATTTACGACTTATACAATAATTCAACAAATCCGAAAATTAAATTTACGACTACTATCTCTTTAAGACAAGGTTAAAATTCTTTTCTATATTACTAGTATAAATACAAATCAAATACAAACAAAACTTGTTACGCATGAAAGGAAGGTCCCATCTGAAATATGACTAAAGAGCTTTTAGAAAATAAAACAAAGAATAAAAGAAATAAAGAGAAAAGAGGAGGGAAAGGAGTGGGCATGTTATTTGGCCTAGGCAAAGCGCAAGCACAAAGGGTGGAAAAAAAAACAAATTTGAGAAGAGCCTAAAATAAACAAGGCCGCGTCGTCGGAAAGTTCATGGTGGAACAAATTATTAAATTCCACGTGGCGAAACCGCGGGTTCTGCAGTTTCCGGCAACACTGGCATACGACAACAAATTTAAAAAGGAAAAAGAATTTTAGGTGCTCAGGTGCCGCATTCATCCCTTCCGGACGTTATCTTCATTGCCCGCCCGATTACGTTAAAACATAAGTTCTTAGGGTTGTCAAATTTGAGCTTCTGAAACAGTCAGATCAAGAGTAACAAGAAAGCTGAACGCAAAACATTGATTCCTATATACACGCACACAGATGCAGTGCCAGTGGTGGAGTTTGCACATAGAGTATCAATCCTATGTCCGGAGCTCCAATCTGTGATCGTTAAAGTCTCGGTTTTTTCCCAGGGGAAAACTTGCTCGCTAATTTGTTGGTCAATCGATCGGGAGCAGTCAAGTGCGGGACTCAATCTCAGCCGGCGTCGCTAGTTCGAGTCGCGGATCTTTTGCTGGCTAGCTCGATCTGCAGAGGATAAGTCCTGGTAATCATAATGTGCTCTTCGCCTTCCTTAATTGTGGATTTTATTTTGTTTCTTTTGGATTTTGTTATCAATATAATGTTGATCGGATTTAATCTGTACTGATTTTGAAGCAGGGAGCTGGTTTAGTGAAATGTAAAACACTCGCCTTTTAATCTCGAAGTTTTTCAATTCAATTCCCACGATTATATCGATCGACTGGGCTATTTATATTAGGGCAATTGAGATGACAGTGATATCATTTAATGAGATAGTTTTGGTTCATTAGTGAAGATAGGCCCTGTATTTAGGTTATTGAATACGTTGGACTGACTTGTTGACTTTACGGACTCTGAATTTTGTCAGCTGCAGGGAATTATGCTGTTTTGTCTGTATTTAATTTTTTTTGGGAGAAAATGCATTGGGTATTTTACTTATGAAGGCTGGGGACTTTTATCCAGGTGAATTATTGGACAAAGTTCAGGAGTTAAATCTCCAGGGGCATTTTAGTGGATTCAGTAGAGGAACTCCAAATGTTATATTTATGCAACGAGCAGGGAAAACAATGAAATGGGTCTCGCTGCTTAAGGATAAGGTTGGCTTGTCACATCTTTCATCTTCTTCCCCTCGGGCCCCAGAACCTGTTCAATCTCCTAGCACTGCCGCTGAAAAGCCCAGGTAATGCTGACAATCCTTTGATCAATTCCTTTGTATTGATAATTGATTATTTCCTGCAAGCTCATTGGCTTTGCCTACAATTGCTGTGCTGGAATGTGTCCGTGTGATCGAGGTTTTACATTTTTTGATGCCTTACAAAAGTGATTTTTACTAAGAAGACAAGATTTCTTCAGTCCATATCCATGCATAGAAAGGCTTTTGAGAAAATTGTGTTGTAGAGTTTTATATCAATGTTTTGGATTACACTCCTTGATCGCTCACTATCGTCCTGACGATGGAACTCACAGTGTGATCTGAAATGTTGATACAAAGCATCAACTTCTCAGTTTTTTCCGAAAACCTTTTTGCTTAATATGATTTTGTCAAAATATGCAAGGTTTATATACAGTTATAAAACTTTGGCAGGTGTATGAAGTACCAAAACATTAGGCATCTATGCTTACAATCCTGATAAAAAAGGAAGGTTTTATAAACAGTTATAAACCTTTGGCAGGTGTACGAAGTACGAAAACATTAGGCATCTCAAGCAGCTTTTGCCAAAGCTTTATCAATCAATAAAAATTGAACAACTTGTTTTGCAAAGGCATGAGTGCATACTTACGACTTATGATTCTAGATAAACACATTCAATTCAAATTATATTGACATTCAGCCATGATTCCTTAACACCAGCACACATGCATGCAACTTTCCACAGTAGAACCCTATCGGAAACAAATTAAATAGACAGTTGAAATTGGAACAAGATGGCAGTGCAATCATGGACGTCTTTTATTTCCCATAGCTAATTGATATGCTTTACAGTGATATGATATGTTTTGTGCACTATAAGGCCAGTAGCACAATTTTCTTATACGATTGCAACTAAAGTTTGGCTTGTACTTTCTATTGCTTGTAAATAAATTTGTGTGTATTCTCAGAGAAGTTATATACACACTTCTTGTTGGCATATATGAACCTAACTTTACTACAAGAAAGAAAACTTGCTGTTGGTTGAACAGAAATTGCACTGCAACAAAAGAAAAGTGGAGACAAAAAACTAAAAAAATCAAAATCAATGCCATTTACACTCACAAATGTCATTTTGTATATGTGATGCATATGCTAGATGCTACCTCTAGTAGGTTGTAAAAGCTATTAATTAGAAATGAGCAGCTCTTCTTTTGCTAGGAAAATTTGACAGTCATATAATGTTCTGCATAATATTTGCATGAGACACAATTCTGTTGTCTGTGATCAAAATGGCCAAAATGTTATCTTAGTCCTTTTGTAAACCTAATAGCTATGCAGTAAAACTGATTTCCTTATTACTGAAATCCGATAACAAACTGTAGGTATCTGGGAGGCCTATATTTCAGTCATGTTTTCGAACTACTCTCATAGTTTATGTTACGATTATCATAACTCTTAAGTCACTTAGTCTGTAACATCAACGCTTAATCTGTAATCATCTATTGTCCCTTCACTACTATATCAAGAGACAAAATGAAACATGGTTTAACCCCACAGAAACCTGTAGAATACAGAAAACTGGCATAATCTTCACATGCAGATTTGCTTACTATTGCCTTTGGCAGTCCTTTGCTGAAGCTAGCCTCGGATCCATGTGGTCACCATTTTGATTCCCTCAGGTTTACTTACTATTGCCCTTAGCAGACCATAAAACTATTCAAACATACCATTTGATAGAAAATGATGAGGAATTACCATTGATAAATGTTATCATGGCAAATAATTGTTGTGTGCCTATAATGGCATATGTGGCTTTGCAACAAAATTTATGTATATACGAGAAGATATTGTGTGTGCGCATGTATGTATGTGTCTAAGTTCATGCTAAGCTTCTTTCATATCAGGATAAAAAATGTCTACTCTCATTTACATTTGTCTTGGATTTTGTAGGATTCAAGCTCAGGAAGGGGTCTCCTTAGTCCTCCTGTGGCTTGCCTGGTTCATAGGGGAAATCTATTACCAGTAGCTTTAGAATCTCTTTATCTTTTTGAGGCAACCATCTTTGTTTCATACTTGTTCAGGTTATTTAAAATTTAGAGAATCATTGTCTAGTAAGTCTTCCTTCACCTGGCCAAGCTTGAATTAGATGTTCTTTACTCCTTATTCGTACAGCATTATTAGCTTTAACTGTGAAGCACTTGTTATGGGTTGTAATCACATTGCTTATTTCTAAATATAGGGGAAGAAGAATGCTATACTCAAAAACTCCGTTTGGAAGGAAGTATGGTAGACTATAATAAAGCAGATGTGTGGTTAAGTGAGAAGGTAAACAGAGCCAGAGCGCCAGAGCTTCTAGACCCTTTTTCCGCTTAGTTGGGCTAAATGCTATTTTACTAAAGCTAGTTTTTCTTATATCCAATGCATAAGACATTTAGTCTTGCCTTGTATTAGGCCCATTTAGACTGTGATTACTGGAATCAACAATGAAAGCCCAATTGGTATCTGGGGGGATAGATGAAGCTTTGAAATTCACAACTCTCTTTTTGATAGAAAATCAAAGTTCCTTAAGTCGTCAACTGGGTGTTCTTTCACTGGTGAGGTCAATGGTGTTAAACCATATACTTAATTTCCATTTCAGCAGCTATCTGCCTCATCTAAATGGCATTAGTACAAATAGGATTATGTTAGGTGCAAATCCTAGATTCATTTGATAGATTTGATACATGTTGTATGGAGGGCCAAGGCTAGAGGAAGTGTGTGCTTGGTGGTGTAGCTCCTTGTGTGTGCAATGTTTGTCAAGGTCCACAAGGAGTTGGGTATTTACGATTACCTATTCAATCTGAGCAAGTCCATGCATAGGGGTAGCTGAGCTTTTTTACAGATCAGTAGATGCTTTTGAAACACAATATTGCTGCTTTTTCTAGCCAGATATGATGCCTTCTAGCCATTTTTATGCCACCTCATTGTTCAAGGAAGGAAATATTCCGCCAATGACTGTCTTGCCATTGTTAATTATATAACAGTTGTTTCTTACTTCTAGCTAATATTTCCCAGATTTTTGCACAAAATTTGCAGAATTTTGTGTAGCATTGTAAAGAATTTCACAACATTACATTGGTAGACATATAGTATCATCTTTCATCAGAGGAACCCTCAAATAGACTGACACTCAATTTGTTGTTGGTTTGTTATGCTGGCTACGCAATACAGAATGTCACTCCAACCTTGACTTCATTCAGTTTAAGAATTAGGACTTGGAGGGGGGATTCCTTTTAATTGGCTTTCCATTGGAGCTTCCTCCTTTTATGTTGTTCCCAAAGGGCACGTTTTATCTTCAGGTTTCAAAAAGATTTAAGAAGAAGATAATATAAGATGTTACAGTAACTTCTACTGCTACACCAGCTTTACCTACTTTGCTTTATTATTGCCTTAAGTAGAAAGTACAAACAAAGTTGATCATTTATATTACCCTCATATGTAATGAATTCGGCATTACATAGAGATGATCATGAGATTAGCATTGGCACTAGCAGTGAGATTCATTTTACTTGGATTTTGAGAAAATAGCTTCAGTTTTTGCTATCTTTTTCTCTTTTGAACCATATTGCTGCTGTTGTATTAATATTTTTTCATTGAAGAAGAGTAATAAAATTTAAATTGTTCTGCCTTATCTTTTAGAAAGCCACCTTATATTACATTTCTGTACAATATCCTTATGCAATAAGTACATCAAATGGCTATGCAATGATCATGAAGGCTTCCCACATTGTAGAGGGCCACCATGTCAAAGAAAAGAAAGAAAGAAAGACATAAATTATATTAATGTGCCTGAATGACCAAGAATAGGCCAAAGGGAGTGGAGCGTACAACAGGTTCAGTAGCAAAGAACTAGGGCAAAAGGGGCCATAGACTTGGTGCAAATACAATAAAGTAGGAAAATCAGGAAAAAACAAATAAACAGACACATTGGGACTAACCTATAAATAGTAACCCCAAAATAGTGCAATTATAAATAGATGTGTGAGGAGAGGGCCTTGCAAAGTATTGGAAGTAGATGGTCACCACAGTGGAGGACCAAAATCTTTAGGTGTTAGTACTTTGGAATATGTTTGAGGAGCCAATAATATTACCATCGATCACTGTAGGAGTACTAATGTAGAGTTTGAGAATGCTTGTTGGGCAAAGTGTAGGGTTAAGGGAGCGGGGGGGCGGGGGGGGTTGGGTTGGCCAATCCTAGGAGGTAGTTTGATTCAACTTAGAACCTCTCTTAATGCTCAATGCTGAACAACTGTTGATGGTAGGGGAGAAAATAGTAACGCGAGCTTGCTTCTAAGAGGGGTGTGAGAGGGTCTTCAATGTTGAGAAGAGGTAGAGCCATGACCATTAGAACGAGAGTTGGGATGTCAAGGAGCCTTAACCATAATAGACTGCAAAGATGAGCAATGCCTCATTGATTTGTCTCCCTCAATATGTTAATCAATAGTATCCAAAGGGAGATTAACTTGCAACATTTGTGATAGGTTGAAAGAACGACATATTCAATTTGGAACCACTAGAGAGAGATCTATGCTTGAATGTGGTGACTTCACAAAGAAAAAGAACCAAGCATTTTTTATCATGGAAGTGGAAAAAAGTGGATAGAGAACCACTAGAATCTTTGCATAAACAATATTACTTGCTGCAAATTTCATTGTAGATGGGATGACAAAAAGTAAAATGCTCCTCAAACTCAATCTCTTGGAGAGAACAAAGATGACAAATTCTTTCTTTGTGACATATGGTGGTCCATCTCAACACGAAGCTAATGGGAGCACATCTGCAATTGGCCAAGGGGAATCCTTAAACCATTAGACCAATGATGTTGAAGATGGTTGGGTTGAATAATGGTCCCATCTACAACGTGTAAGAAATGCTTTGTGCAAAAAGCTAGTTTGTGCTTGAGATAATTAAGGGGGGGTCCAAGCAACTTGGATGTACCGACTGTAAATGTTTTCTTTGATGAATTGATTGAGCATCTCTTTCTCTAGAAGAAGGTGATGAGGAGCACATAAAGAGCACTTCAAAGGAGGAAGTCGCCCAGAGAAATGCCAACAAAATGGAAGAAGAGAAAATGAACCATGGAGAACCAACAATGTGGACATTTGGAGGGACCCAAAGAGGCTATCTTCTTTGAAGAACAAAGTGCCAAAATAGGATATCTCCCTCATGAAGAATCAAAACTGCCCATGGATCTAAGCTTATATATAAACCAAGTGAGTTTGATGATACTTCTCAAGACGAAGGTGTGGGGTAGCTGATTTGGCCTAAACAATACATCAAGGAACTATTCATTTGACTAGATCATATGCTGAACCATAATCATTTGAACCCTCTCAACCCAAGCTTAGTCACAAGAACCCAAGCTAGGGTCCCAAACCTTAGAATCATACAACTTTGCAGGCTTAATCACTACCTCAAATAGGTGCATCTTCAAAGAGATATCCTTGAAATGGACCTTAAAACATTGGGACTCAAAGACAAAGAATGAGGTGTATCCTTTGCAAATACAAGATTGAGAGGTAGGCCAGAAAGAAAGAGGACTTGTAAATTGAACTCTAAGATAAGTATAACTAGTGGTTGTCTTCATAGGGCCCCCTTTGTAGAAAAAATGAAATTGGGAAAGAGCATCCTTGGTGGTGTTGAAGACCACAACCTTAGTTTTATGAAGGTTGACCACAAAATGGCGAATATCACAAAACTCAGAAAGTGCATCAAGTTGTCTTTTCAAAATTTTAGGAGAATGATAGAGGAGGATCACATCATCAACAAAGAGTAAAATAGCAATCTCAACATGGTGAAGTAGGCAATTGTCATCTATATGGTTACATTGTCTAAGAAAATCCATTTCATCGATGTAGACATAGAGAGGGCAACCTTGCATAACTCTAATAGTAGTCTGGACAAAGTTAGAAAGGCTACGAGGAGTCCAAAAACATCCAATAACTACCTCATAGAGCCCCATGATGGTAGTAATGAAAGTATCATAAATACCAAAGTTATGTAGTTTTTGTAACCACGAATGCTAGATGGAGTCAAAGACCTTAAAGTCCACAAAATAACAAAAGAATTTAGAATACTTGTGATGACCCTCTTCATTGATAGTCATAGAACTATGTGTTAAAAGGTGGTCAATAATCCAAAAATCCCTCCTAAAACCAGCTTGTCTCCTAGCCTCAAATGTTTGTCCTCAAACACCTTGGAAAACGGCTTGTCTAGTATTGAACATAGGGTTTCACAAAAATATGCCCAATCATGATTGTCTTGTAGTTACAATCTCTAGGTTTGTGAATGAGTTGGATAATTTGTTGTGACCAAGTAGAGGGGAACCTAGAACAAGCAACCTCAATGAGTAGTTGTGAAATGGTTAAATAAGTCAAACCACACCATATTTGAGTAACTTAGCTTGGAACCCCTCACAATGGACTACTTTGTAGGAGCAAAGGTTGAAAATAACTCTCTAGACAACACCTATGGAAAACAGGTGACGAGGTGAGGGGAGGGGAGTCTAGTGTTAGGCTAATAGAGAATACCATAAGGAGAATTATAGAGGAGGCCCAAGCAAATGAGGTGATATGAACAATGGGAGAGTTCCTTGGGAGGAGGTAATGCTAGATGATCTTAATGGAGTGATAGAGGGCAACAAGAAGCTCATTCCCCCTCAACACAAGAAACTTTCGTTTGTAATGTTGAAGGAGATGATGATAGTCTCTATGGTTTGTAAAAGTGGAGGGAGTATTGTGGACAAGGATAAAATGAAGTCTCGATGCATGGCTTTATGCTCATCATCAAAGCAATGGATTTTAGGGAAAAAATAATGAAGACGAGGTGGAGCAAGGTGATAGATTGTGGGGAAAAGAGTCAAGGGCAACCTCCCAAACATTATTAGAACTAAAATCATTAAAGGCAACAATAGTGGAGAGTGGAAGGTAGAAGAAGTTGGAAAGCATAATCAAGTGAGCAATCATTGTCAAAATGGATCATGGTATGACAAGTGTTGATGGCCTAGAGGGAGGGAAGGGGGAGGACTTGGAGGTTGAAGATCAAAACAACATGGTTCGTTAGGGGGTAGATGCAGGACACATAGGTCTAAATACGAGAGATGAAAGATTTTCTAGTGAGAACACAATCAACAATTCTAGTACCACCGCCAAGGGGGAAGCAAGCATATCTATGTGAACTAGAAAAACAAGAGAGCCCATTAAAAATGTGGAGACTTTCCTAATTGAAGAAGGTGTCTACCATAAGCAGTGATAGGACTATTCTTGTTAGCTAAAGTCCTTAATAAGCCAAATCTATCCTCATTTACTTTTTGAATATAAAGTTCATCATTTGCAAGATCAGCAATAGGTGTTTGATGGGTCTCGGTGCAAGCATGATAATCACCAAGAAAGATAATATCACCCAAGGAGGAGGGGGTGATCTTCATATAGAGATCAAGGTAAGGATCTCGCTCGATGTGTACAACATAGTCAAAAGAGGTCGGTGGGAAATAACATGCAGCAATGGAAAAATCATAAAGTGGGGACAAACCCCTTGGAACCTTGAACCACATATATTTGGAATGCAAATTAGAGGCCAACCATGAAATCTTGGATCAAAAGTTATCGTGGAAGAGAGAAGTAACTCCACTTGAATCACAAATACCTCTGATCTGCGAGTCTCATGCTGGAAGGTACAATCCCAACCATAACCTATGACTGGAGGGAGCATTTGCTTGGGACTCTCATGTGTCTCAATAAGGAATATGATATCCCATTAAGCAACAATGCCCAGAAAAGGTTCTTGGAGAAGACCATACAAAACGATGACAATTCCAACAAGCAATTGAGACGACATCTCCATTAATTGAGACCCAAGGATGCCATCATGTAGACAGTCTAATGTGTGACCACCCTTGAGATGGGGAATCACAAATAATTAAATGCTTTGCAGTCTCTAATAATGATCCACTTATTCTCCTTTTTGGCAACAACAACTAGAGCATGAGCAACAACTTGAGGTTGTGTTGGATTTGCATCCTGAATGTTTTTTTTGAGGCAGAGAGAAGAGCTGTTTTTTAGCTCGAAGGGCTCATAAATGCTCTTCACTAGACTAGAATCCAATCATCAGGGTGTTATTTGGAGTTGACCAAGCTTTGTCTAAGGAGATGCCTTCCAAACCAAGAAAATCTTCTAGGTTGGTGTGACCAACTTGTAGGGGCTTAGTCAGCTTAGGAAGTCGATGAAGTCAGAGGTTAAGTGCTTTGGAAAGCCTAGTTCTTTCCTTATTGAATTGGCCTGAACAAACATTGCAATAACAGGATGGGATTTCTTACTCCCCTTAACTGTTTGAACCCATGAATTTTGTTAATCCACTTGTTTCTTGATATACCCTTGATGTGCTGTGGTTTATTCTCTAAGGTGTTCATGCTGAATGAACAACTCCTATTGTTTGTTTTGAATCAAGGAAATGGTCTTGCTGAGTTGTTGAAAACATGGAGTGATGGTATGAGAAGCATGAGATTCCTCAAGGACAAAGATACATGACCAGTAAATTGTTAATGTTGTCCTTCTCTTGTAGTTGTTTATGGAGGACTGAAGTCAGTTTCTGAATTTTGGAACCTAATTCCTCAATTTCGGAAATTTTGGTACACCTGCCAAATTGTTTTTTTTTGCTTTGACAATCCAATTTTTAATATTGGATGTTCTCTTTGGTGTTCTAAACCTCTCAGAAATTATAAGCAAGGCAATAGCAACTAAAATCTACAAACTTGTGCATCAGCAGAGGTTGTGCACGTTATAGCTGTGCACTTGAGGAGTCCACAAAGAAGGTTGATCCATTGTAGTAGAGAATTTATGCACTGCAGAAATCTATACATGGCAGAAAGTTGCATGCTGTAGAATTCAGTGAGCTAAGGTCTGTGTATGTTAGAACAATGAGCAAGCAACATAACAAATTTCTTAAGTCAACCCACAGAAGGAGAGATGTGGGCAAAGAAGCACTCATGCAGCAGGGCACACACTTAGAGAGACTTGTGCAGTGTTGCAGAAGATGTGTGTGTGAATAGAGGTGCACATGATTAGCAGGGAAATGTGCACAAGACTGTACGAGAAGACATGTGCACAATTTGCAAAAGACATGCTTTCATGGTCCAAAACCCCTCGCCTCCCTATAAAGCACCTAGAATATAGTTTAGATTGGATTATTAAATTAAATATGCTTTCTTTCTGGAATTCAATTAATGACAGCAAGCTATGGAATTGATGTTTGAATACATGAATTATAGATGATTGATTAACGATAATGCTCAATTTTGATTTTTGAAGCAATATTTGAATTGTTCAATAAAATGTGCGGGCTTGTCTATGTGATGTGATCCTAAATAGGACCTTATATAGATTTATGCTTGAAATAATATGACATGAAATTTATTAATGATATTATGACTTATCCTATTAAATTTGTGATGTTGTTTTGAGCGTGAGAAAGACAACAAATGATGTGGAATGCCAAACAAAGTAGAAGGGGGTATTTTGTTCCATCAGGTTAACTCATTGGTACATGAGGTGGTAGCACAATGACACATCAGCAACAAACAAAGTTGATGGTTGGCATGACAATGCGTCAAAATGGCGTTAGATCCAAATAGTGAATAGTGATGGCAAAGATTGTTGGGTGGCAAGGAAATAAGACAATGGTCAAGGTGATGACATGTTGAGGTGGTGTTAAGAAACTTGTAAAGCAAAATGTGGAGTGCTGGTTGGGAAATGGTGGCCAAAAAAGCAACCAACTATGCAAAGTTAACATCTAGTGAGATTTCAGAAGTCCAAGGAAATCTTGAATGCTGCAAGTGAGAAATCCAAGGATGATGTTTGAATGATTACTATGTAACCTAAATTAGCCAACTATGCACAAGAGAGTAATCCAAGTTGGAAGAAAGAGAAACAAGATATAGGAGATGTGGGAATAGGAAGCAAATTTTTTGACATCATCTCAAGTTTGGAATATTATCATGCTTAGAGAAAGTCTATGATGGAAAAGTCAAATGAAGGAGATGGGGAATGGGAGGATGAAGTGGAGTGCAGCGTGATTTGGAGGAGCATGGAGAAGAAAGGGGATAAGTGTAGAAGAAGGCACAAGAGGAAGACGCTAGGGAAAGTAGTGTTGAATATCTTGTTAAGTCTTTTTTTTTGGCCCAAATGTGTCTTGTGAACTAGTTAGTGCTTTAGCCTTTGGTCTAGACACTCAAAATTGGTTTTCAATAGATTTTATGATGATTGGTGACATTTGAAATTGATATTGATGAATATAGCCAATGCCCTGAGGCACTTTGTGGCATAAGGAAATCCTACAGTCAATCTTTTGAATTTATGAATTGTTTATAGATGTATGCAAGCCATAAATAGGGACTTTGAATAAGTACCTTGTAGTTGTAGTGGCATAGGAAAAATAATGTAAAATAGTGTATAACTATGAGGCCTTCACTGGACAAGTGGAGGCCACAATGATAGTGGAGCTTGGAGCTTCAACATTGGGATGGGTGCTAGGCGATCACTTGAGTAAAGGCAAGGTGGGTAGGTTTTGTGACCTTGTTTTCCTTGATTTAATCGAGTTTGGGCCCATTTTATTTCATTTGTGTTTGGAATTTGTTGATCCTATTGCATGGTGTCATAGCGGAGAGCCCATGTCTAGTCCAATGTTGAATAGAAGCCCATTGGTGTCAGAGTTGCATAGTGTTAGAAGCTGGATGGATGATTAGGAAGGTACATTATGTTAGTTTTAGGATCAGAAAAGAAACCAATCAGAAAATGCAACACATGAGACAATGAACACAACCAGATACCCTGGGTAAACCCTCCAACCTGAGGGAGAAAAACCCAGCCAATATATCTCTTTATATATTGAAGGAATAAGAGCAGCAATCTGCTTACAACTCAGGCACAACACAATGCCAATACAATGAATAATAGCATCTCCCTTAGATGCAAGATACAACTGAAGATGTTTTTCCTTGAATCAATCTGCTGCTGCTACAGAATGATGATCTGCTGCTACAGGATAATGTTTTTCCTTGAGATTGATCTGCTGCTCCAGATGCAAACTTCTTCTTACCACCCACGACTTAGATGAATGAACTTGTACTTGAATATTTCGCTCTTAATAATGAACAATGAACAATGAACTGGAATAGATGATCAAATGAGTTGCAACCAAGGAGTATAAATACAATGTGAAGGGAGAGACGTGACTCTCCAAGATCATCATGTTGGCCTCATCCAAGAGGCATGTCTTCTACAAATAAGAAGTCGACCTCCTTAGAAAATCGCGCCTCCAAGATAAATTGTGTCATTTCACATAAATAATAATTAATCATCATTTATTAAATGATGTGGCCAATCATAAAATCGTTCTCACCAATTAAATCGCTGATAGGCTACAATTTAATTGCTTTACTTGTGCGATCTGGGCTGGAAGATGTGACCGACGCTGCCATAAACATCAACACTCCCTCTCAGCTAGGGAGGATACTTCCAGCTGAATAAGACATATCACCTCATCGTGATGTCAACCACAATGGCTACACCCATATGTGAAAAGGAAAGGTATCACCTCATTGTGATATCAACCATCATGGCTACACCCATGTATGGTATGTACAAGTGTTCATCACTTAATGTGATGTTGTCACCTCATCGTGACGTTCACCATGGCTCTCCCAGAGGGTAAAACACAAGTACAAGAAAATCATCACGGATTCTCTCATGCGATGCTATCATGGAGTCACACACATGACATCCACCATGGCTCTCCCAGAGGGTGGAAACAAGGGCTTTCACCTTAAATATCAAAGAGAAATGCATTAACAAGGGCTTGCACCTCAAATCTCTCTCAAAGAGAAATGCATTAACAAGGGCTTGCACCTTAAATCTCTCTCAAAGAGAAATGCATTAACAAGGGCTTGCACCTTAAATCTCTCTCAAAGAGAAATGCGTTAAAGAGGATTACTAATATTGAGACTCCTTCTCAGCTAGGGCTTGATTCTCCACCATACCAAGCTTGTCTCGAAGGTACACAAACTTTTATCCTGGAGAGAGGCTTGGTGAGATGTCTGCCGTCTGCTCATCAGTGCTGATATACCTCAACTGAATTGCTTTCCTCAATACCATATCTGTGATATAGTGGTATGCTTAGTTCTGTCATGAAACACTGGAATGGTAGAAAGCTTCTCAAAGCTTTGATTAATCACAATGGATGATAGTAGGCTCCAATGATTATCTAGACAATCCTGCAAGGAGCTTCTGAAGCTACACTGCTTCTTGAGCTGCCACACAAGCTGTAATGTACTCGGCCTTTGTTGTACTCAGTGCCACAAAAGATTGCTTCCTGCTACACCAGGATATCATTGCAGACCTCAACCTGAAATAACATCCAGAGGTACTCTTCCGATCAGCAACACAACCATCTTCTTTAGGTTCAGTAGGCTCCCTCTGAATCTTCAAGATCTTGCATCAACCTCTTGACCTCATTGTCCAAGATTTGCCTGCAACGCTTGCCTTAGAGAAATGGTTACCAGCGCACACCTCTGTAGAGATTTAGGGCTGTCCTCTTCGACCTCATCCCAGATCACTCTATTTTGAATAGGTTAGCAAAGCTACCAATGTTAAATCCAGGTTGACTGACTTGAGCAATTCTGATCTCAACTGCTGAAGAGGTACTTCAAGAATTTAGCATCTGGCCTTGCAACACTGCAACCCTTATTTATTCTCAGCGAGTCATAGAACTCCCTCTGAAGGTTAATTCTTCCTCTTCGAAGAGATGTCTTCAACCATTCACTCAGACTCATAGCTGCAAGCAGTGTCTCCATTCTTCAACCTATAGGATGCATCAAGCTCTTCTTGAAAGCAATCTCTTACGCTTCTTGATCCGTCCTGAAAGCATTAAGAAGAGATTACTAATAGTTCAGGGAACTCAACTATCTCAAACAGAAGTACCATTGCTAGGAGCATACATGATTGACTATCTCAATGTTATAGCATGAATTAATAACTACATAACAATTCATGAACATTATTCAACCATGCAATACTTATCTCATTGAAACCAAAATCCTGTACACTGAGAATGAGGGATCGATCTACTCAAGCAACGATCACAATATCTGCTCTCTCCGTCCTTTTAGTGGCATCGATTGTTGCAAGTCAGCCCTTCGAAGGAGCTGATAATCGATAACTCCTGTGACAGTGTTCATCAGTGCGAACTCCAAACATTCTGCAACCTCTTGACTAAAATCTTCATCGACTTAAGCATCCTTCACTAAGTCCTCGTCATACATATACTTCTGCTCTAAGTATTGATGGCGACTTCTCTGTCAAGATGTTCAACCGTAATGCAATCCATCGAAAATGGGCACTATGCTTGCTCAACTCAATGCATAAGAGCCATGCAGCCAAAATATAGGGTCAGGCCTCTCCATGCATCATCATAATCCATGCACAAAAGAGAATGAAATCAATGTGTTCAACCAATCACAATCGAGATTGTAGTTCTCTTTTCATCTTTGAGTCATACTCAGAAATTTTCGCAACTAGCATGATCATCTCACAAAGAATGAAGGGTGTCTCCATAGAATCTCATCCAGGGATCACTATTCAAGAGAAGGACAATACGATCTTTACTACACACAAGATCAAACAAACAAATGTCAGATCTGCACAACCCAACAAACTGACTTTCAACTCAAATGAAAATTATTTCAAAGGCATAAACAAAAAACAAGACAAAATACTTATCTCTTCCTTGATTATGACCAATGCTAATCACTGGTAGATTTTGAATATGGCCTTTGATATAGAATAACAGCTTCACAATTCTGCAAATTTCTGGTGACTCATTCAGTAATTATTTAAATGCTTATTTTCCAGGCCCGACCAGGCATACTGTGCGGCTCTTCTATATTATTTGACTCCTTCCAACTCCATGTCATCTATAAGTTTAAAGAAGATGATTTTGTGACAGGAAACGACAGCTGTAAAGCTCAACTCTCTTGATACTATGTACACCAAGTTATCTTAGAATTGCTGCGCTGAAGATCTCTGCTTTACACAAACTCAAATAGAGAAGGTATAGTATGTGTTTTCTCAAATTTGGACCCATTCATGATAAATTTGAAGCCAAATCTGATTAGACTTTTCAAAACCCGTTCTGATACCATGTTAGTTTTAGGATCAGAAAAGAAAGCAATCAGAAAATGCAACACATGAGACAATGAACACAACCGGATACCTTGGGAAAACCCTCCAACCTGAGGGAGAAAAACCCAGCCAATATATCTCTTTATATATTGAAGGAATAAGAGCAGCAATCTGCTTACAACTCAGGCACAACACAATGCCAATACAATGAATAATAGCATCTCCCTTAGATGCAAGATACAACTGAAGATGTTTTTCCTTGAATCAATCTGCTGCTGCTACAAAATGATGATCTGCTGCTACAGGATAATGTTTCTCCTTGAGATCGATCTGCTGCTCCAGATGCAAACTTCTTCTTACCACCCACGACTTAGATGAATGAACTTGTACTTGAATATTTCGCTCTCAATAATGAACAATGAACTGGAATAGATGATCGAATGAGTTGCAACCAAGGAGTATAAATACAATGTGAAGGGAGAGACGCGACTCTCCAAGATCAACATGTCGGCCTCATCCAAGAGGCATGTCTTTTACAAATAAGAAGTCGGCCTCCTTAGAAAATCGCGCCTCCAAGATAAATCGTGTCATTTCACATTAATAATTATTAATCCTCATTTATTAAATGACGTGGCCAATCATAAAATTGTTCTCACCAATTAAATAGCGAATAGGCTACAATTTAATTGCTTTACTTGTGCGATTTGGGCTGGAAGATGTGACCGATGCTGCCATAAACATCAACACATTAGAGCAATCATAGAGACTACAACGACATTCAATCTTGCACACACTATCCACATGACCCTCTATGGCACAAGATATCTACTATGAGGGTGACTAGGAGGTGAAAAGAAATTTGCAGCTATATAAACCATTTCCACATAACTCTTATGAGAGAAAAATATGCAACACAAGTATGTAGAATCCACCATGCAAAAGATAAACAATCATTCCACAAGATGACACTAGATGTACCTTGGGAAACCCTCTCAAGGGAAAAACTTAGCCTCCAAAAAAAAATCACACTCAATGTATTATCTCAAGCAATATGATTGCAATACACTTGCATATTCTCCATGCAAGAGTTGCATTCCTCCATTTGAACAAGCAAATGAGAACTATGCTGCCACACATCCCAATCCATGCTTCCTCTACTCACATATGCAACCTACAAGAGATGGTCAATCCAACCTTAGCCAACAAACCAAAAGTTACTAAAGCCAACCTCAATAACTACTCATGTTGTAATGTCCCCTTTTTGGGATAACCCTAAATCTGCTTTAATTTACCAATTTCAAGTGATCACCTTGGTTTTGGGGATGTTTATGGAGCAAGTAGACCCTTGCAAAGCAGAGTTAGAAAATATTTACAAGACAATATTAATTAGAATGAATGAATGAAAGATTTTAATGACGTCCACGAGACTAAACAGTCTATGGGATCGAGACAAACAACTTAATTTGTCTTCAAGCTCTTTTCCAAGTCGGATCTCTTGCTATTGATTTTGACTATAAGGCTGGTCGTCTGGTTGATCTTATCCTCCTCAAATAACTGCTGCATATTGTCCATACCCAAACTATTTGCATACTGATTACGGATATCTTCATAAGGTGTGCATTACATGACGAAGTGCCATTCCGTCTCCACCACCCCCTTATTATAGAATATGCACGTTCTTTCTTCCCAAGTTTCCTTAGGTATCTTCCACCTACTAGTCTCACACCTAAGATGGTGCGATCCCGTCCTCAATTGCGCAACTAACAGCCTCGCTTTCCCTTTAATAGCATATAAGAAAATCAAGAGAACATGGTTAGGGATACAACTACCTGTGTAAACCCGCAAATATGTTAGTAGACATTTATAAATAAAGACAACATCATTTTATGAGTACATTGAATCTTCTTTGGTTTTCCCTAATTCATTCTTCCTTGCATATAATGTTCTGATAGGGTGCCCAAGGAACCCTCTACCCTAGGCCCAAGAGTAGTACACCCCTCTTGGTCCATGTGGCCCTTGCCATCCATATGGGTGGTGTGCCTAGTGAGGCGTCCTACCGCCGTTCCCACGTATCAGAACCATTATTGCTTAATCACATTGAGAGGTTGAGGGTGCAACTACGGTAGTGTGTCCTAGATAGTTATTCCCTCTAAGCCCAAGAGCAGTACACCCCTCTTGGCCCATGTGGCCCTTGCCATCCATATGGGTGGTGTACTTAGAGGGTGACCCCAACGCTGTTTCCCCTCCTCGTTGGCCCTCAATTCCCTGTCATGGCTAGTTGTTTACAGTCAGATAATATGAATGCCATTCCATAATGTAGACACATATTTTGTTCTTACATATTAAATCAGTGACAAAGATCCATTATTCATATTTAGCAATAATTGATACTCAGATTTATGCAAATATACAGAGCTGTTATCCATGACTAATAATATATATAATTGCATAACATAGTAAGATAAAACATACTACAAGAATAATAAACATAATATCTCATACTCATCTGTCGGCTGCTATACTGACAAGGATATCTGAAATCCCGATTTCATTCTTCTCCTAATCGATCCATCTGTCCTTAATACTTAGAAGATATCATTAGTATGAATCAAATAAATAAGAATCTGTTTTCCCTACTTATATCAAAGCATCATAATTACTTATAAGGTTCAATAATTGCTGCGAGCATCATTATTGTATAATCGTATTATATATATAGATATACATCTATGTATGTATGTATGCATGCATGTATGCATATGTATATTCTATATAAATATATATGTTTCTACTTACCTCCAATCTTTTAATAATCACTCATATGGCCAGATGCATATACATATATATATATATATTTATAATTATAGTTAAACTTACTTCCTTTATTAATTTGTCGTTTGTCTTCGTATATTTCTTCTTGAACCGTCTCCTCCTTCCACGCATCTCTTCTTCCAAATCTGACTATAATGTATTTGCTGCAATACTCAGGAAATTACTCTTCATATTCCTATTCCCAGTTTCTCATTTTCTGTTCATATAGTTGTCTTTAAATCTGGTTATATTATATTGTCCAAGCTTCTTTTAGGAGCCGTATATATCTCTTTGTTCCTCTAATCATATATTAATTCCCAGATTTCAATCGATTATCATATTTAAATTGCAATTCATTTTCCTGAGTGCCGCTTTCTTTTATTTTCTGATCCTTTCCCCTGAATATATCCCCTGCTGCTCATTCCTATCCTCCCTTTTGCTTTGAAATAACTCTCCATTAATACCCTCGTATGGCTAAGAGGCGTGACCTTCCAATGCCTCTACTTGTCAGGGTCGTGTCTCTTGATTAAATGTTAACCGCTGTCCCTTAATTTATGTTCTCCTAAATTAAGCTGACTTGAGGGGATCAATGCTTCTAGTAATCGTTGTCCTTTATGATCAACGCTTCCTCCTCTATTATTATGATTGTTGCTTAATCATTGTCTTTTATCTTATAGTCGTTGCACTCTTCTTAAATAATCGCTACTTATACTTGGATATGGTCGCACCTTTATAGTAATTAAGTTCGTTGCCTATTATTATTAATAACATGGCGATTATTATGTGTGTCTTGATAAACCTCAATCGCTGCTTGATCAATGCCTGAATCGCTGCACTTTGTCTTATATATTTTTGTATTATATGACTTTTGTCATATTTTGATTTTGTCTTATTCTTAATTTTCTGTTTCTTAATAAAATCACTGCTGCTTATTTCATGGCATTTTATCATATTATTTTTATATGTATATTTTAATATGATTATAATCATAATAATAATTAATATGTTTATATTTTAATAATAATATTTAATAATATTATATTCAATAGTTATAATATTATTTTATGATAATTCTATTTATAATAATATTAAATATTTATATTTGTAATATGTATTTGGTTATTTATTTAATTAATTTATTTGCATTTCAATGCTTTATCTTAGTGTTAAAATCTTGGGGACATGACACATGTACTTGCTTTTATAGAAAAAAGCTTGCATAAAACCACCGAGTGATATTACATAAACCGTGTGCCTCTAAACCATGAGTTTACAAAACCATGACCCCCACATTAACTTTTTGGCAGTAAGTTTTCCAAATCGGTATTAAGTTTTTTCAATATTAAATATTTTCCCAATATGATAGCCACATTAAATATTTATTTGAATGTTATATACAACATACAAAGTGTCCCCAAGAATGTCTAACTCATGTGATGCACACATCTCTAGATTCTTAGATGTATTCCAATTAAATGTTAATTTTATATTACTAGCATTATGCAATGTGTACAACACACCTTTCTCAACATTCTCCCGCTTGTATACATTGCATAAGGGGTGAAAAGTAAATTCAATCACCAAGGAGCAATCCCTATAGCTATATCAAGTTAGCTTCAACAACCACCAAGGTGACCACCATCTTGAACAAGAACCCTCTCATCATCGATCATGCCAAAAGATGAAAGATAAAATTCTATCCAAAAGAGATGCACACTAACTATCACATAAAAGAATGAATCTTACTTGAACTCAATATCCAAACACAAACACGAAATCCAATGGTAACAAATAGGCCTAAATAGCTGCCAAGAACTAACCAATATAGCTGGAATATCAACCACTACTAGGTGATAACACATACAACTAACCATACCTCAAAGAACAAAGTATACTCATCATCATAGGTAGACCTTCTGACATCAAGATATACAATTCAATCCACAATCACAAGTATATGCACTATCTTGCACAAAGAAGTCCTGAAGACCCTCTACATTGTAGTATAATGAGAACATCCGATAATGGACACATATACATCCTCAAACTCTCATTGCATGGGTAATGTCAAATCTGAAAATGATCGAAGTATCCAAAAGTCCACCAATTACACTCATAATAAGGTGTGGCAAATGTCATGAATATCATCTAGTACCAAAGAACATAAACAATGAAATGCAAACTTGAAAACTAAACCATTGCAACATAACTCTTTGACCACTAGTCTCCATAGCTCACCCAAGTTCTCCACATCATAGAAGAAAGAGATGAAAGAGCCTCTATTTTTTACTAAAAAACAGTGAAGTACAATAACATTAAATGACCACAAACATATTGACCACAATAACTCCATGCAAACCTCAAGTCCAATGTCATGTGAACATGAACATCCAATTAAAAACAACAAGCAGCCATCAAGAGAGAATCCCTAGAAATCAAAACCATGTAACATGTCCTACCAACACCAATGTGATAAAAGTTGTGACAAGTAAGATGTCCTGCTCAAAACTTTAAATAGAAAAGCCTCCACAACATCAAACCATTCAATTCCAAGGTCAAACATATCATATATCAAGAAACTAGCAAGGATGTAAGTTTCTCAAACCAAAGGAAGATCAAACAATCATTCCCACAACAAGGGAATATGCCCAAAGCCATCCTCTACACTCAAAATTATATTCATAACAAGGTCATATCTATAAGGAGACAAAAGAAAAAGAAACCATGCCAATTACTCCTCAAATAAGCTCTCCAAAACTAACATTTATACCTCAAGACTCATTCCATGAGAAGACAAAGCATGAAACATAAATGCACCTGAAAACAAGGTGGGCAACACCTATCAAATGAGTCACTGATGAGAGGACCAAGAGTGGAGAATGAGATTGCTCCTCCTAGGATACACCAAGCTACAATGACTCTCTTCACAAACAATCTCCTCAATAGGTCCATGTAGAAGTCATGTCCAATTGCAGGTGTAGGCTCCTTGGTCGTCTTGCTGAAACCTCATCAAAAATTGTTTCAATTCACGATTCCTATAAACAAGAAATCTCCAATCTCACCCAAGTCTATTCAGTATCCATGAGCACGCAACCAACCATCTCATGCCAACTAAACTCCAATTGCATCACCGTAGTACCTAGAAACTCCAAGGCAAAATGATCACTGCACTCAATAATAGAAGACTTCCACTAATCACTGCCAAAGCTCCAACTATAGAATCAAGAACTCACCATGACGACATGATCTACATCTCCTCAAAAGATCATGTATCTAATGAACATATTTACTCCCAAGAGTACTTGTATCATATCAAAGCTCTAATGCATGCTTAAGAGTCCAGCATGGTACGATACCATCCATCCTCTGAATGAAGGACCATCTATCAAACCAGTAGATCATAACGAACACCTCAACCAAAGACTCTAGGAGTCCTCCATGATAACAAGATGTCAACATCTCCAAGCAACATGAAGATAAGCATCTCTTGACAATAGAACTCAAGATGTCAATGAACTCTTATTAGAAACAAGAGGTATAATTGAAGAGCTCCTCCATGACACCAACAACCACTACAAAAGATCATCCATCACAAAGTGACGAATCCACATCATTCCAAAGCTCCCATTGAATAGTGATATTGATCTACAAATGGCATATTGATAACTATCTCCTAACTGAAGATCATCCATGGTCCTCACACAATTAAAACACTCAACTACAACACCAACAACTACAAAGGAGAAAGAATCATGATCTCCAAATAAGAAGATAAACCACCACCTATAATCTAGGAATAATCCATCACCACCAACGATGTATCCACATAAAAGTCATGTTTTTCCAAAGCTATATGTGTACAAAAACCTACTTGATACCATGATAACCACCCTCAATGTACTTGCATCAAACTTCCACTGGAATGAGATCCATAATCTCTCACACATCCTAATCAACAACAATAGGTCTCACAATAAAAACTTCTTAGGTAACACCATTTATGTGTGTCATAATGACAAACATACCAATGCACCAAGTGACCAAAACGAGGTCAAATAACATAATTTGCATCAACATTGAAAGATCTATGGGTATATTCAAACCACATCCGAGCTATCTATGCAACCTGTAAATATAGACAACCTACAAAATTGCACAACTTGTAGATCTCACAATGCAATAAACAAGTTTAATACTACATCAGTAACCATGCCAAATGAAGACAACTAGAGATAAATATGTAGATTGTCCATGACTCAAACACCAAATCATCTCTAGATTTGATTTGCCCCAAATGCACAAACTACCACTATCAAGGATCCCAAAAAACAACTCTACAAAAATGTAAGTGAATAAATCACATATTAACACATCCAAACTTGATCCACTATGAAGTACTTAGAAAATGCTCTCCAAAATTGGACACTATGGGCATAAGATATGACTTATCGAATCAAGGAGAACAAAGCTGGCTTTTAACTAGCATTTTTTGTCATAAATAGTAAAAGCTTAAAAAACCATCGATACCAATACCACTATGTAGTGCTTGCAAAGTTTTTTTTTTACTATAAGAAATCAAAAATCCAACATCCTCGGTGAAAGTTATGTTTGCTGAAAATTGCTCCTTTAGGTGCATTCAAGTTGGTTTTTAGCATTGTTTTAGTGGTAGGTGAGCAGTGTTGCCGATGGTGGTGGCTGAAAAGCAATGCTAGGTGGTGCCATCTAATGGGTGGTGTAGTTGTGATGAATTGGTGGGTGGGTGGCAATTATTAGAGGAGCAATGTGGTTGGTGGCCCGTCACCTATTGGGATTAAACCCTTCAGCATTGTGCATGATTAGGGGCTAGGCCCCCACATGATCTAGCTCCAAACCCTTCCATAGGTACCTAATGACGTCAACTTACACAATAAATAAATATTTAATTTTTTTTGGGGCTGACTATACCCCTTGTGAGAGAATAGAATATACCGGGGAGAATTCCTTTGACACTTGTATTGTAGATTTGTGCATGCAATTGTGACCTACACGGATATATGGATATTTAATAGTGAAAGGTTCCTTCAAAGCTCTAAAAATGGTCAATTTTTTTGACTCTAAAGTAGATCAAATTTTGTATGGATCCATAGATTTGGGCCTTTTGGACCCAATGGTGAAGTTTGTTTTTGTCTAGAAGGTCATTTGCAAACCTTCACCCTTAAACCCTCACAAAAAGAGCTCAAACAAAATCCCATTTGAGAAATTCACAAACAAAACCTAGATCTGCAACACTTCTGAAACTTCATAAAATGTTTTTTTTCTTTTTCTTGCACTTCAACTATGCACAAGATTTCACTCATACCAAGGCTTAACAACTAGGAAGATGTTTCCTCTTACAATCTAACAACTTGGCTTTGATACCAAATGAAAGGAAATTAGCTGCAATATAAACCATTTCCACATAATCTTCACGAGAGAAAAAATGCAAAACAAGTATTCAAAATCCACAATGCAAAAGATAAACAATCATACCACAAGATGACACTAGATATACTTTGGGAAAACCCTCTCAAGGGAAAATCCTAGCCTCCAAAAGCACTCACACACTAAATATATTGTCTCGAGCAATAAGTTTACAATACACTTGTAGAGTCTCCATGTAAGGCTTTTGAAGAATCAAGCACCCTAGTTGCATTCCTCCATGTGAACAATCAAATGAGAACCATGTTGACACACATCCCACTCCATGCTTTGTCTACTCACAAATGCAACCTACAAGAGTTGCTCAACCCAACCTTAGTTAACTACTCATATGCTTTCTTTTATAGAAACAAGCTCACATAAAATCACCAAGTGTTATTACATACACCATATGCCTCTAAACCATGAGCTTACAAAACCATGACCCCCACATTGACTTTTTGGTACAAAGTTTTCCAATTGATCCTAAGTATTCCCAACATTAAATATTTTCCCAACAACTCCCACATTAAATATTTATTTCAATTTTACATACAACATATAAAATGTCTCCAAGAATATCTAACCCATGTGATGCATGCATCTATATATTCCCCAGATGCACCATAAATGAATATTAATTTTTCATTATTAACATTATGCAAGGTGTACAACACACCTTTCCCAATAGGAGTAATAATTGTCCCGCACGCTTTGTTTGACGAGCTGGAGTGAGAGCAGTAGTGTGTAGATATATGGTAGTGACATTGTGTAGCTTTTGTTTATGATCAAGCTAATATAAGATGTTTGTGATAAGATTGCAATTGTTTTAGTAATGATTGTTTGTGAATTGAGTTTACTTTAGTCACTAGAAACTATCATTTAAGAGTTGTAGAAGTTTTGGAGTTGCATATGTCAAAGGATAGTTCGCAAAGAGAATGTTCGTTGCAGAAAGGTAACATGTGCCATGGAATCAGAATTGCATAGCAGAAGGTGCCTTCAAAGCAGGTGATTTTCAATTTGTTGTGGATCACTAGAGGTGGATGTTGCAATTTAGATTAGGATATTAATGTGTATATTAGATGTACAAATGATTATTTAACTAACTGATGTAAATGGGGCATTTCTAATAATAAGAAGGTTTTGCAAATAAATGTGTGTGGATTTATCCCTAAGATTAGAGAATTAAGCATTGGCACAACATATGTTCATAAGAGAAATTGAATATAACTGTGAAATATATCTGGAAGATGTAGTGACTGCATTTTTGATAATAATTGGATGCCTGCTATGGCTGGATTGTCTGGATGAGGAATTCATTGTGTTTTGCAAGTGCACGAGTCTACAGAGTTAGGATAGATCTTGAAATTCATTAGGGTGGTGATTTGTAATTCTTGCCTTGGCACAAGGTTCATCGTGTTTTGCAAGTGCACGAGTCTACAGAGTTAGGATAGATCTTGAAATTCATTAGGGTGGTGATTTGTAATTCTTACCTTGGCACAAGGTAGATAGGCAGCCCAATGCCCCTCACATTGAATAGGTTACCCTAGTCAAACTGCCAAGTCGGTGTATATGTTGTGTAATCTTACAAGTAAGTTGTGGTAGCATAAGAGACATGTTAGACCCTTAGGAGTATCAAGTGCATGTCATTTGTCTTTTTAAACAATGCATGCATTTAAGTTGAAGTTGTCTATGCTTAGGTGGAGTCGCGCTAAGCTATGCTCAACCACTGAGAAAAAAAGATGCCATCAATTCTTAGAAGCTTTCCTACAAAAATCCCATAGGAAACATATATGTGCACGTCACTTAGTTGTTGTAGCACAAGGTGGATAGGTGCATAGTGGACTTTGCAAGTGCCAAGTTGGTTGTTGATAGGATCTCTACCTTAGCAGAAGAGTGCATGGATGGAATTGTGCGGAGTGCGAGGTATTAACTCCTATGCAATTTCTAGTTTATACTTTATAGTAATCCCTTTAGTATATGGTAAGTGATCGTGTGGGAACATGCCTAGTGTTGCTTCCTTGCTTGTCTACTCCCTGCAAAGGAAATATTTCTGCAACTTTCCTTACTTGAATACCGCTTAGTGTTGCAGGAAGGCACCATGTGAAAAGTAAGCCTGCTAAACCCTTGTTTTCAAAAGATCATTGGTGCAGTGCCAAAATGATTTTGACATCTTCTACAGCTGTAGATTGGCCATATTGCAAGTGCGGGATCACACACGTTCCAGTGGGTCCCTATTTCCTTAGTGGTTAGTTGCATGGAAGCTTGGGTAATTTCTCCATAAGCAATGAGTCCATCTTTCAATCTTTTGGTTGCTATTGATTTGATTAACTGATGGCTGACAGGATGATGCTAGATATCCCTTGAGAGATTGGAATATGCTAATAAAAGCTAATAGGAATTCACCACTTTTGTACTGATTGTTGATTTTGCAGGGAACATGACGCAAAATGCTGCCATGCATGGAATACAAAAGTAATGTGTTTGTGTTAGGCGTGAGTGTGCAGTAATAGGATGTATTTGTTTAAGAAAAATTTGATTCAGTTTCTGCATGGTATTGAAAAGACCAAAGTGGGTGCTACAATACATAGAGATTTTTAAGGGTAGAAAACGTGTGCAGACTTGGCTGTTACTGGAGAATCTGATCTGAGGGAGAGATGGCAATTGGTTGGGAATGGAATAGTTAGCATGTTATATGTGTAATTATGTTTAAGGGAAAGATACATATGGATCGTGTGGAATCCCAAGGTGAAGATTGGAGTTGGCCATCTTGAAACATAGATAGGTGTCATTTGATATTGTTCACTAGAGTCTTGTTGCGAATGAGGCTCACTTATTCATGGCACTAATTCACAGTCACATCCATCCAATAATCTATAGTAAATATATATTTTAGGATCTAGACTGCTTTTTTGAAAACTTGTGGGATGATATTTTTTGAGTTGCTTTCCAGTTGGACCTGGATCAGTCCTCTGAAATGGAGTTGCAAAAACATTACAAGATCAATTCCAAGTTTGTTTTGAAGATTCCCTTCTATCATATAGCTGCTGTGCAAAATAATAATCTGGTAATGGGATTTCAGTTGCCATATACATATCAGCTTATCCATTGAGGTGTTTGTGAGACATCTGATTAAAGTTTTTAACTGAAACATCCAATGTAACTCATGAAAAACGAATGAACAACTGTGCATGCAAAGCTCAAAAAAAATGACCACCATCTTCAAATGACAGGAAATTTATCTGAAAGCCTATTGGTATATCTGATAAGTGATAACCATCCAAACATTCTTAGGTTCAGGGGTTTTCATCTCATCTGCTTTATGGAATGTAAAAGAATACATTCTAAAGTAGATTATCTGTCCAAACTACTATTCCATGAATTTTTGCTAATAGTTATGAACTGAAATTTGAGAGTAGACATCAGAAAATGTCAACTTAATGTTCTAGAGGAAAGGTCTTTTTCATAAAGGTAAGTGTGATTGTTGATCTTATAACAAGGATTGGGGGCTCCCCTTGTGACAGAGCAAGTGAATATTCTATACTGTTTTGCCTCAAGGCTGTTAGTGTTTCTTAGATCAGATTAATTTAACCAATTGAATAAAAAAAATGCAACACATAAGACAATGAACACAACAAGATACCCTGGGAAAACCCTCCTCTTGAGGGAGAAAAACCCAGCAAATATATCTCTTATATATTGAAGGAATAAGAGCAGAAATCTGCTTGAACTCAGGCCCAACACAATGCCGAATTTGATACAATGAATGATAGCATCTCTCTTAGATGCAAAGATACAAATGAATATGTTTCTCCTTTTAATCGGTCTGCTGCTACAAAATGATGATCTGCTGTTCAAGTATGAACTTCTTCTATGTATGCGAATCCAAGTATGAGCTTCTTCTATGACTGCGAATTCTGCTCTGCCAAAATAGCGAACTTTCTTTTGTGTATATTCGAATATATGTTACCATCAAAAGGTAACCTTGTATATATACCTTCTTGGCGCCTCTTCATATGGGTCGGCCTTTTTGATAGATATTTTAAATAACAAATAAGGTCGGCCAGAATAAGTACATAATATATCTTAATTATAAGGTCGGCCCATGTACTAGTGAAGACCGACGCTGCATTAACATCAACACTCCCTCTCAGCTAGGGATGAACTTCCATCTGCACAAGACACATTATGTTAGAATGAAAACAAAATAAAATATCACCTCAACGTGATATTAACCATTATGGCTACTCCCATAGATGGTAAAGAACTCATCACGGATTCTCTCACGTGATGTTGTCATGGAGTCACACACATGACATCCACCATAGCTTCTCCCAGAGGGTGGAAACAAGGGCTTTCACCTCAACTCTCTCTCATCAGAGAATTGCATTATCAAGGACTTACACCTCAACTCTCTCTCAGCAGAGAATTGTATTAACAAGGGCTTGCACCTCAACTCTCACTCAGCAGAGAGTTGCATTCTCAACAAGGATCACTGATTACTGAGACTCTTTCTCAGTCAAGGCTGCATTCTCCACCATACCAAGTTTCTCTCGGAAGTATACAAACTTCATCCTGGCGAGAGGCTTGGTGAGAATGTCTGCCGTTTGCTCTTCAGTGCTGATATACCTCAACTGTATAGCTTTCCTTTGCACCATATCTCTAATATAGTGGTACTTGATCTCAACATGTTTTGTTCTGTCATGAAACACAGGATTGACAGAAAGCTTCACACAACTTTGATTATCACAGTGTATGATAGTAGGCTCCATTGATTGACCAAACAATCCTGCAAGGAGCTTACGAAGCCACACTGCCTCACGAGCTGCCACACAAGCTGCAATATACTCTGCTTCAGTTGTACTCAAGGCCACTGAAGACTGTTTCCTGCTACACCAGGAGATCATAGCAGTCCCCAAACTGAAGCAACAACCAGAAGTACTCTTCCGATCTGAGACACATCCTGCCCAATCAGAATCAGTAAAACCATGCAGCTCCAAATCCACATTTGAAGAATATCTCAACCCATATCCAATTGTGCCACATAAATATCTCAGGATATGTTTAGCTGCTACAAGATGTATTTGCTTTGGTTCACACATGAACTGGCTAAGTGCACTCACTGCATAGCAGATATCAGGTCTAGTGTTAACTAGATACATCAATGAACCAATCAACTGTCTATACATCGTAGAATCCACTGGTTCTGAACTAGCTGCAGCTTCTTTCAACTTATCTAAATTAGACTCCATGGGTGTAGACATAGGTTTGCAGTCAAGCATACCAAACCTTTTGAGAATGTCAACAGTATACTTGCCTTGACTTAGAATCATCTCATTTGGCTTTTGCCAAACTTCTAAGCCAAGAAAGTAATGCATAAGACCTAGATTCTTCATCTCAAACTCTGAAGCTAATTCCTTCTTGCATTTTAGTATTAGATGTTCTTCACCAGTAATGATCAAGTCATCAACATATAAAACTAAAATCAATGCTTCACCATTTACTACCTTGAAGTAGAGATTAGAATCTGCATCATTCTTTGAGAAACCCAAACTTGAAAGGTACTGATCAATTCTTTCATACCAAGCACGAGGAGCTTGTTTAAGACCATACAAGGCCTTCTTCAACTTGCAGACATGAGATTCTTTCTCATGTACCTCAAATCCTTCTGGTTGCTCAATGTAAACCTCTTCTTCTATTATGCCATTCAGAAAAGCTGTCTTTACATCCATTTGGTGAATCTTCCATCCTCTAGATGCGGCAATAGCAATGATGGTTCTAACAGACGTGTAACGAGCCACAGGAGCAAAGGTTTCTTCATAGTCAACTCCCTCTTTTTGTGAGAACCCTCTAGCCACAAATCTAGCCTTGTGTTTCTCAATGCTCCCATCAGCTGCATGCTTGATCTTGAAGAGCCACTTAGAAGACACCACAGATTTGTCTTTGGGTCTAGGAACTATATCCCAAACATCGTTCTTAAGTATAGACTGATACTCCTCAGTCATGGCATCTTTCCATACTTGTTGACTAGAAGCTTCTTCAACATTTGAAGGTTCTGACTCAATAATCTGACTCATCAAGGCAACATAGCTAGAGAACTTGTGAGGTCTCTTGCTTTCTCTGAAGGTTCCTCTTGGAGCTACAAACCTTTCTGCTTCCTGCATTGTCCTGCGAGCCCAAAGGGGTCTTTTCTTTCCAATCACAATGTCTAGAGGGCCATCAGTAGGATCCAAAGGCTCAGCTGGATCAATATCTTCTTTAGGTTCTGTAACCTCCTCCAGATTCTCTGGGATATGGTCAACTTCCATATCTTGAGGAGGTTCTTCTTCATCGACCTCCATCGGAGTGCCTTTGGACTTTCTATAAGCAACATCTTCCTCAAATGTGACGTCTCTACTAATCTCAATAGACTTCTGTCCTGGAATGTAGATCCTGTAAGCTTTTGATGTCTCACTGTAGCCTACAAGAATTCCTTTCTTCCCAGAAGGTTCTAGCTTTGTTCTCTTTTCCTTTGGAATATGAACATAGACTGGACAGCCAAAGATCCTCAAATGACTAACTTCAGGCTTCATGCCTGAGAATGCTTCTTCAGGAGTTTTATTCTCTAAGATCCTGTGGGGACTCCTGTTTTGAACATAGACGGCTGTTCTTGATGCTTCAGCCCAAAAAGAGATTTGTAAGTCTTGATCATGAATCATAGCTTTCACTGCTTCCACAATAGACCTATTCTTCCTTTCGGCAATACCATTTTGTTGTGGATTATAGGGAACACTGAACTCCCTCTTAATCCCTGCTTCAATACAAAAGTCTCGAAAAGTGCCAGAAGTGTATTCTCCACCATTATCAGATCTTAATACTTTGATCTTCTTCCCAGACAGATTTTCAATCTGCGCTTTGAATTCTCTGAATCTTACTAATACTTCTTCTGATTCTTTCGATCTCAAGAAATAAATCCAAGTCTTTCTAGAGTAATCATCAATGAAAATAATATAATACAAGAAACCACTAGATGATGCAATAGACATTGGACCACATAAATCAGAATGAATGAGATCAAGAATACATTTAGATCTACTTTCACTGGAATGGAACATACCTTTTGTGTTCTTGCCTAGGGCACATCCCTTGCAAGTACCTTCATGTTCTTGATCGAATTTTGGAAGACCGGTGACCATCTTCTCCATGATAGGTAGAGCACGAAAGTGAATGTGAGCCAATCTTCGATGCCAAAGTTCACACATGCTGGTACTGTTATGCACAAGTGCTTGAAGAGGACGAGTGCACAGCATGTAGAGACATTCATGTCTAACTCCAATCACTTGAGCAGATTTGAAGCTGGAGTTCTTTGCCCATATAAGAACTTTCCCTTTAGAGAAGGCAACTTGATAACCTTTGTCTTCTAATGCTGAAATTGAAACAAGGTTCCTCTTTATCCCTGGTACGAACAGTACATCATTCAATTCCAAAGAAATTCCAGAATCCAAGTGAAGAGTGGAATTTCCAAACCCTTTTACAGAATATCTAGCATCATCTCCAATAACAACTTGATCACTAGAGTTGCTTTCCATTAAGTTTGAAAGGTGACTTCTGAATCCGGTGATGTGTCTAGAAGCACCACTGTCAATCAACCAAGTGTAAGAGTCCGTAGAAACATTGCTAGACAAGGCTGAATAAAATAGATAATTACTGGAGTCCTTTTGTGGAGTGACTTCTTCAACATCTGCAGTGGCAACTTGAAGCTTAGGTCGTTGAGGGCACACCCTCGCAAAGTGACCATACTTATCACAACGAAAACATTGAATCTTGGACATGTCTCGTTTTCTTTTGAAGGTAGGAGCATCATCATTTCCATCTTCTCGATTCCTTTTGAAGAATCCTTTCTTAAAGCCTTTTCCTTTGTTTGATGAATGAGAGGTAAGAACTTGTAATTCTTCATTCTTTGAGCTTTGACCAATCCCCCTTGCTGTTAGTCTTGACTCTTCTTGAATGCAATCAATCCTCAATCGATCAAACTTAGGGAGTTCGGATCTTGCACTGATTCCTTGGATGAATGCCTCCCATGAAAGCGGAAGACCATTGAGAGCAAGCATAGTCAGTTCTTTATCATCAATCATGTGTCCAATAGTGGAGAGCTGATCTTTTATCTCTGAAATCCTCATGAAGTATGTAATAACAGATTCTCCTTTCTCCATTTTCACATGATGAAGTTGTTGCTTCAGAGCAAGGGCACGACTGGTGTTGTTGATTTCGTACATCTCTTCCAAGGTTGTAAACATCTCTCTTGCTGTATCCAACTTGAAGATAATTGGTACAATATGATCTTTGACGGAATCAACCAATGCTTTCTTTGCCCTAGTGTCTTTCTTCCTCCACTGCAGCTTCTCTTCTTCCCCCTCAGGTTCGGGAACTTTTGTTTTCACAAACTCAGCCAAATCATTTTCTTCCAAGGTTAGCATGAACCTGAATCTCCATGATATGTAATTCGAGATCCCTTTGAGTCTATCCTCGATTTTCAGACCGTTCACCATCTTGAGAAATTTGGAAGATAGACTGAAAAAGAATAAGTGTTGCGAACTAATCTGATCACGATCTTTTTCACACCCGCTCTGATACCATGTTAGTGTTTCTTAGATCAGATTAATTTAACCAATTGAATAAAAGAAATGCAACACATAAGACAATGAACACAACAAGATACCCTGGGAAAACCCTCCTCTTGAGGGAGAAAAACCCAGCAAATATATCTCTTATATATTGAAGGAATAAGAGCAGAAATCTGCTTGAACTCAGGCCCAACACAATGCCGAATTTGATACAATGAATGATAGCATCTCTCTTAGATGCAAAGATACAAATGAATATGTTTCTCCTTTTAATCGGTCTGCTGCTGCAAAATGATGATCTGCTGTTCAAGTATGAACTTCTTCTATGTATGCGAATCCAAGTATGAGCTTCTTCTATGACTGCGAATTCTGCTCTGCCAAAATAGCGAACTTTCTTTTGTGTATATTCGAATATATGTTACCATCAAAAGGTAACCTTGTATATATACCTTCTTGGCACCTCTTCATATGGGTCGGCCTTTTTGATAGATATTTTAAATAACAAATAAGGTCGGCCAGAATAAGTACATAATATATCTTAATTATAAGGTCGGCCCATGTACTAGTGAAGACCGACGCTGCATTAACATCAACAAAGGCAATCCTTTGAAGTGCACAGTTACAATGTACATCACATCATATTTATATCTAAAAACAGGTTGAATAGAAACCATCTAGAGAATCTACCTCAATGAAATAAAGTATAATGACTGCTACTTGTCTAGTGACAATTTAGATGAAGATGTTTATATGTAGTGGCACATTTACCTTGAATTAAAATCAGTATTGTTATCGTCAACCAACAATGATTCGGTTTGTCTGTTTTTTTCATATATTATAGGGCTTCTATTAAGGGTCCCTTCGCTGCTAAAGTCCACTTACCTACTACAATGCAAAATGCTGCATATACACCCTATACCCATAACTAAGCAGAATGGCATAGATACAGCAAAAGCCTCCTCTATAGAAAAAGGAAACAAACTGAAAACAGAACACCAAGACTGTAAATACAGCATGAACAACCCACTATATAGACATAGCTGCACCATAGAAAATACATTAACTTTCAACTACCCTATCAGATACCAAAAAGCCAGACAAAAAACACAGAAAAACACATCAAGTTAGGCCATTTCAGACATCCCCCATTGATCAAGACTAGCACCTAGATTCCATAGGGAACACTTCTGGACCTGTCATAGCATCTAACCCATGAAGTTTAATCCCTTTTAGTGTTGGTGTAATCATTTATCTAATTACACTTAATTGCCTTTTATTAAGCTCACTTAGGTCTTTTTTAGGTTTTGTTTATCCTTGCACATAAAAGCAAGGCTTACTCTTTTTCTCATTCATTCTGTAATTCATTCTTGAGGAAATACCAATTCTTCTTTTGCAGCTCTCATTCGTGGAAGGTTTTCTTGGTTTTTCTGATTGATCTTGCTCCATTTCTTCAGCATGGTATCAAAGCGTAGATTTAGCAAACCCCTTATCAATTTTTGAGGGTTTTCTCTATCAGGTGTTATAGAAGTCTTCCTGGAGCAAAACAGATGTTTCCGTTGAGTCAGGAAGACGTCAAAATGCTAGGAATGATTGTTCGAAGTTCAAACATTGGAAAAGAGCTCAAAATTTTTTAAGGTTTTTTTTGCAAATATGTGTGGAAAGCCGTACAGGTGTGGATCCGTCCAAAGCACCTGCAAGCAACCTCTTTGTGAAGTTTTTCCAAATCCAGTCTTTGCCAGGCGGTTTTTTGCTTAGATGGTGCTTTTTTGACGTTTTCCTAGAATCATTTTTTGTGCACCAGGTTTAGCAGGGAGATTAGGCTTTTTTTTTGCAGTAGAACACATTTGTTTTGTTTTAAATGGAGTGGTAAAAAACCCTGTCAAGACTTGCAAGTGTTGCACTCCATTGGGCGGCCTGATCTACTATTGCCACACTTTAGGGTGGCCAGATGTCTGTGATCAGTTGCCTCCATTCTTGGCTGTTGGTTCTGCAACCACAAACACTGTTGCCTCCATCATATTTACCCTCTCAATTCACTTAGTGCTTAGACGAGCTACAAACCCTTACCTTTAGGCTATGTCGCTCACATTTGGGCCGTGTCACTCCCATCCGAGTTGTGCCGCTCAGTTTTTGGGCCATGATACCAAACGATCAACACATTCACTATAGCCCTTAGTCACGTGGGTGACTAGGGCTTACTTGTATAGGCACCAACCCCCACTTCCCTAGCGCTTAGTCACATGGGTGACTAGGCCCTTAATTAGGTGGGGCTTATTTTTTGCCCTCTAAACCTTTTTGGAGCATCTACACAAAAATTGGGTATATCTTCTTCCTAAAGCATTGGATTTTTGCAAATCATGTACCATCAGAAAGATGATTCTGAGCACTTTCTAGTGCTACTGGTTTTTCTTCCATATTCTTCTAGTGGTGAGTTCTATTGGCCATTGAAGTCAACTCTCATTGTTCGTGCTTCCAGGGTCATAACTTGAGCATACAAAGTCTGTTTTTTGAAAACAAATAGGCGTCAAAAAGCTGATTCCATGATCTACGTAGCCATTAGACTTGTTTTTCTAGATTTTTTTCTAGGTACACAATAATTTAGTCTGAAGTCAAACCTTTATTTTTTGCTTTTTCATTATAAAATTTGCAAAAGGGTTTTAGTTTTTTTGGCTGTGGGTTGGTTCATTTTTCTCCCAAAAACACATTAAAGACTCAAAAGCATACAAAACTAGCAAGTCATTTTTGGAAATTTTAAAATAAACTAAAACACAATGACAAAAACCTCTTCAATTGAGCATCTTACGCCACACAATTACCATACCTGGAAAGCTAAGAATACTAGACTGCTCATGTCTAAGGGCTTAGTGTCCACATTGGATGAAACTCAATTAGAATTGACTTGTCAGTTTGAGAGATTTCAGCATAGGAACAATATGGATGAGGCAATGGGATTGATTTCATTGCTTGCTTTAGATAGTCTCTTGTTTGGTATTGATTCTTACACCACTCCTAGGCAAGTGTGGGAAAAATATAGAGAGCTTTTTGGTACTATTAATGAGTTTTGGACACTTCAGATTGAGGCATAATTGGCTACATTGGTACTTGATTCCTTCTCCTCCATTGAGGATTATTTGGTGAAATTTAAATCACTTAGGTCACTTTTGTGGGGGTGTGGAAAAGATAAAATTGACAAAGAATGCATCTTCCTGATATTGTCTAAGCTTCGAGGGCCATTTCTAGTTATTGCTTCCACATTTTACTCTACTATAGATGCATTGGGTGTTGCTTTTACCATGCCTTCCTTTGAGGTTTTAAGTGAGCATTTGACACAGGAATAGGCAAAGTTGGTTCAATTAGATTCTCTTTGTAGTTCCAAAAACCATGCATTGGTAGCACAATCATTAAGGGGAAACAAAAGAAGAAACACAAACCTAAGACAAATAATTCATCAAGTAGTGAGAGTTCCTCCAAGCAAAGTCAGAAGTCAAAACAAAAGATTAGACCCTCTCCTTAGCATGATAAATCTTCTAAGTCTAATGAGTCTTCCTCCAAGACAAAGAAGAAATCAAGAGAACCTTGCAGCTTTTGTGGTACAGAGCGACATCCGGTCACCAAATGTTGGAAGAGATTAGAGGCTTTAGAGGAAGCCATGTAGCAACATAACATTTTAGCCTCTAAGTCTTCTTTGCCCTATACAAGCTAAGGTCACACTCATTCTACACGGGCCTTGTCTACAACAGCTAGTTGGATATTTGATTCTGATGCTTCCCATCACATGACACATTCCCAAGATATTGTCATATCCCTCTCAGATTGCAACACTTCACATATTGTAGTAGAGGACCCTGCACAACTCTCAGTTTTGGGTTTATGTATTGTTTCACTTGAGGATGGTTATATTCATGATGTACTTGTTCCTGATGTTTCAACCAACCTTCTTTCAGTGTATTAGATCTATCATTTTGGCACAGGTAGGACAATTGAGTTCTCATTGCATGAGGTGGTTATTTGGGACGTTCATGATCTTGATATTGTTGTGGCTACCAAGAGTGTTGATTTTGCTTCTCGGTTATACAAATTTGATGTCTTGGAGAGTTAAACAGATTCATCTTTCGTAGCACATGCAAACTTCACAAGTAAGCTTTGACATGAACGCTTTGGTCATGTTAACTACAGGTATCTACAATAGATGAGCACTTAGGCATTAGTGATAGGACTACCTAAGATTTCTTGCACAAACTGTGTTTGTCAAGGTTGTGTACTTGGTAAGACGACCGAGACACTTTTCCTACAAGTAGAGCCACATGTGCCAAGGCACCTTTAGAGTTGGTACATAGTAACTTTATGTCATTTCCAACTCCTTTTTTAGGGGCCAAATATGTGCTCACATTCATTGATGACTTCTCTAGATATACATGGGTGTACTTTATTAAGTACAAAAGCGATGTCTTTGATACCTTCAAGATCTTCAAGGCATTTGTGGAGAAGCAATTTGGTCTTTCTATCAGGCGAATATGCACAAATAATAGGGGGAGCATGTCGATCAGGCCTCTAGGCATTTTTGTACTTAATATGGTTTTTAGCATCAACTTACAATTCCTTACACCCCTTAACAAAATGGCCTTGAGCACAAGAACAAAACCTTATGGGAGATGGCTAAGTATATGATTTGGTCATAGAACATGGATTTTTCTTTCTGGGCCAAGGTAGTGAATTGTGCCAATTATATTCTAAATCATATGCCCCATGAGGCATTGCGACATATGACTCTTGAGGAGGCTTGGTCCAATGTCAAGCTAGATGTATCTTCCTTCCAAGTTTTGGGTAGTGAGACTTAGGAATTTATCACGGATGCTTAGCGTAAAGCCATGTAGAGGAAAAGCCAACCACTTATATTTGTTGGTTATTGTGAGGATGTTAAGGCATACAGGTTATTTGATCTTATTTTCAGAGATGTCTTGTTTAGGTAGGATGCCCATTTTGATGAGTGTTTTCCTTTGATGAATTCTTCGTCATCAACTTCTCCCTCACTACCTACTCCTCCCTCTTCATTTGTTGAGGATTCCTTATATATTGAGGATGGGGACGATGTTCCAACTCCACCACTACCTCCAATTATTTAGCCTTTACTCACATGGGCTCGCAATACTATTGATGTAGCTAGATCCTTGGTAGGTGATCCTTCAAATTCCTGTCGTACTTGTTCATAGACATCAGGTGCTAGTCTTTCGAGTCATGCCATTTAGGATGATCCTCAGACGTTTTTAGATGCGACAAGGAATTCAATTCTGCAACACATTTACTGATTCTATAGGCAACACTTTTGGACCTGTCATAGCATCCAATCCATGAAGTTTCATCCCTTTTAGCAGCTCCGCTCTACTCATTGCGTGAAGATCATCTTATCATCCAATTGTGGTAGTGTATAACCACTTGCAATATTTGCGACCCCAATGATACCTCTAAGTGCTTTAACACCAGGTTTAGTCTTTACAATATGCATTTAGAGATCTCATGTGCTCCATTAGAGCCAAAAAGTTAAGGTTCCTATTGTCAACTTCTTGAGGCACTTCTTTCCTTGACACTCTCCATGCTTTCCCATGATGAGATTGCAACATTTCATTTGCTACCTGGTCTTCCTCCCTCTTTGTGTTGCTAAGAAACTCCTCCAAACCTGCCTTAATCTAATTATTTCCACTGGAACCTTTAGCTTTTGTTTGAAATCCGACATTATTAATTCCCATGACCACACACTACCATTGTCCCAAATACCATCAAATCCTAGAACTACCTTTAGCACATTAAGGTGCGCCTAATGGCAACTTCCTAAGGCACTTCTTTCCCTAATGCTTTGCATGCTTGCCCATGATGAGACTACAACATTTTATCTACCACCTCATCTTTCTCCCTTTCTGTGTTGATAAGCAACTCCTCCAAACTTGTCCTACTAATCTTATTGTTTTCCACTAGCACCTTTAGCATTTGTTTGAAATCAACCATTATTGATCCGCATGACCACACACTATAATTGTCCCAAATACCATCACGTCCTTGAACCACCTTTATCACCTTGTGGGTGCTAGGGGATGGACATTTAAATATTATTTTTAATGTATGATCAAACACTCTCCTATGTCGGAGAGGTTTCCTAGCTAAGCTCCCACCAACAAGCAACCAATACACTTAAGCTATTACACAACTCTAGAGGAAGGAAAAATAGACACCATATGGCCGCAACAAGAGTCACTGCCTTCCATTTGACAAGCATCTTGTTGTTTGCTTGTACCAATCACAAAACAGAGCATGGGGGGGATAAAATTAATTATATACTTCATATGCATGAGCAGTCTTTTCGCCAAGCTGAAGAATTGAAGATATAATCTACCTTACCTTACCTCTTTAAGACATCATAGGTGCCTTTTCAATCTTCTAAACATGTTATTTTGAGTAAAGTTCATGAAGAACAATGTAACCTAGATTTCCCCAATCATTAACATCATCACTTTCAATAGAAGAGTCATCATCTTGATACCATGTTTTGCTGTCTAAAGCAATGTGAGACAGTTATCGTTTCAAATTTTCTGTACCCACCTTAATATTTATTCTAAGATCCCTCTAAGTTTCTTGTTGGGGCAAAATTTCTTTTTTACTGCTTGCCTCACAGTTTTGAAGTCTCCTTCTATCTCAACTCTCCTAAAACCTGCTACATAGGCTGCTTGAATGCCTGCTACGAAAGCTTCCCATTCTGCTGTATTGTTATTTTTCTTACCAAAATGTTTTGAACCAGCCACCAGCTGAATTGTAAATAATGTATCCTGTCCTAGCATACCCCTGTTTGCCTTTAGATGCACCATCAAACTTCATTTCTTTATATGGTAGTTTCCATTAGCATTTCTATTTCGACTATCAACCATAAATCCATAACAGGAGAATATTTTAGTCTGTTATGTACTATCTTTTCTGTGCAAATTGCCACGAATATGATATTATAAAGAAATGATGTATGTTCTAATTGCTAATATGGGAATGAATTACAATCCAATTGGTAGGAGAAAGCTATTGTAATATCACTTCAAGAGTTAAGTTTGATATATTTATATCTTAAACAAGTTCAATGGAATTCATCTAGAGATTCTGCTTCCATGTAATATAGCATTGGATTGCAACTTGTGTAATGACAGCTTAAATGAAAATGTTTATATAGAGATAATGTATTTACCATGAATTGATGTCAGTCAATCAACGGTAGATCCAATTGTCTGTTATAGATTTATTTTTTCCATTCAAATTACTGTGAATATGATCTTTAAAAAAATTCATGTTTGTTTGTTCTCATTGCTAATATGAAAATGAATTACAATCCTATAGGTAAGAGAAAGCTGATGTGATATTACTTCAAGGATCTACTTTTTCTACTGCTAATGGAAACCAGATGCCAAGCCTTACAATCTCAGTACATTTAGAATTGTCACTGCTGTTCGGTAGAAGTGCTGATTAGTTTGATCACATAAATATATAATACAAGTATTGATTTCAAGCATATTAAAAACATGAATAGGACAGATTACACTGACATTATCTCCAAAATTTTGGTCATTGGGAAGACCTAAGATTTCGTTTCCTATCTAGAAATTGTTGTGTTTTTTCCTTAATTTAAATACTTTAATGCATATCAGTGGAAAAGAAGTGGATTTTTTTTATTTTTCTTAGAGATTTGAAAATCTTACGAGATATAGCTGCTGCTGATGATTGAGTGAAATTTCAATTTAGCAATTTAATACAGACTTGCCAAAACCGTAAGGAAATGACAATAGTCGTGGTAGTTTTTCAACTTTTGTCACTTAAAGAATGTTTTTTTCCCTTTGACAGGCGTATACTAATTCCATTCTTTTGCATGAATTCAGAGACAAATATGAATTGGAGTTGGATTTTAAAAGGTTTTGGGAGGAATTTCGCTCCTCCAATTCCGAGAAGGTGGGTTTTAGTAATATAAATTGGACTTGATAAATTGTAAAATTCAATTAAACATATTCTATTAATAAAATGATTGCTTACAAGTTACAACGCAAGATGGGTATAGTGATTTCATGATTGAATTTTTTCAGGAGAAGGAAGAGGCGTTGAATACGGCTGTAGTGGTTTTTTGCAAACTAGCCAAAGAAAACGTGAATCCAGCCCAACTACTTACCAAGTAGGCTATCTCTCTCTTATATCATCTCATTATTACTGGTCCTGTGGATTATGGGGATCTGACTTGTTTTAGTAGGATGACGGGCTGGTATGAAGTGGATCTTTGCTAACATGCAATGAATTTAGGATATGAAAATAGTAGAATTAATAGGCTTAATGTGACGCTTGCTGCAAAGTATTCAATTGTTTACTATTTAGTAGATAATAATATTCATTCAATGATCTGTTTTCAAATCTTCATTATGCCATATCATGCATTATCATGTTGATGCATAAAGAGATGAATAAGAGCAGCTGGGATGTTGGAATTGGTGAAAGGTTATGTACCATGTTGGATATATTTGAGTTATTTTGGAGAAAAATATTGATGCTAAATTTCAATATAGCAGTATTTCTGGATTTTGACTGTGTAACACTTTTTATCATCAATGTTTCGTATCATACTCCATGATCCATCATCAGGATGAGTTAAAGCCAGATAAGATGACAGGATTCTCTTCTCTGGCTTTAACTCATCCTGATGATGGATCATGGAGTATGATCTGAACCATTGATGATAAAAAATGTTACACGGTCAAAATCCAGAAATATTACTATATTGATAGCATGGATTGTAGAAATTTAATGTTTTTAAGCTAATAATTTGTTGAAATATAAGGAAAAAAAATGTTCTCCTCACAGACTTCCTATCTTAGCTAGAGGAAAATGTTTTAAATTCACTAGAAGATGAAAATATTGCTTTTTTTATATCTGGTGATTCATAAGTACAAGTCTGAGTTTCTAAATTTGTTCTGCTGACAATGTGCAGGCTAATTGATGCCCATCTATTCTCATTTGTTGTTGGGAAAGCCTTGGTGGTTGATATTAGGAAATTGAAGAATACAGATCAGAAAGGATCTCTTGATAAAGTAGGTGTACTAAAATATTTTACAGAAGTGTTGGAGGTAAGTCCTAGCAGGAATTGATGATAACTTTATTTTGTCCATTAATTTTAAATTTTAATGACAATAAAATATTGATATTTGTAATGGAAAATAACATTTGCAGGATGGCAGCAGTATTGGTTCAAGTTTCTTGTATGCTTTAGAAAACCTTGTTTCTACTGTAAGTATTCATATATTCATGCGAAAGGTTTACGGAGAATTGCACTGCATGTAGTCTGCTCGTCCATTGGTTTGACTATCAGGCAAAAATGAAACAATTACAAAAGATTAATATAGGGATTGAAAAGGGTCAAAATATAACATGGGATGCACCATTGCACTAACATAACATGAACCAAAAAATTAAAAAACTGAGCATTAAGACTGCAAAATTGAGAATGGAAACATTAAAAGGCACACTATGACTTATGTGGTGGGTGGTCTTGTTTTATTTTTCAAAAGTAATTCTTGCAATTTACTTTTACATGTATGTTGGCAGTGACACATAACTTAAGAAGTACTTATTTAAAAGCAATATGAGAAGATAAAGTAGAGTGGTTAGTTGTATGGGCATCTGCAAGGATGCAGATACATGGTGTACAGTAATTCTCACTGACTGGTTAATTTCTGCTGCAGCCTCTTGATGTACAACCTCTGCTGGATTCTGGGGTACTTTGCTCCCTCATTCAATTATTGCATGTACTGCTGACTCCTACTGACCATGTATCACAAGATTCTGAAACAACAGCAGAATTGATGGTTACTCCCAACAGAGTTTATGATGGTGACATTAGACAAGTGCAAAGGATTGAGGTCTCTTATCTAATTTATTTCAGCCGTTTTCCATTTATGTTTACCTAGAAGCCTTAACCATTGCCATGATTTGTTTCCTGTTTTTTAAAATAAGCACAGGGTTTAGTTTTTCTGTTTAACCCTTTGTATGGTTTAGAGTATTAGTTTTCAGTCTAATGTACTGTGGATGGAGGTGTAAGCTTCTATGTGCTGGATACATGTTACATTGCTTCTGAAAGCATTAACGAGAATGAATTTGTGGTGAAACATAAGATAGATAACATTTTCTCGTGTTGACTGTATATAGAAATATAAAATCTAAGTCCTTGAACTGTTGCTAAATATATTGAGTTCGAATTTTAAGAGACATTGTGTCATTTTGCTCCTCATCAAGTTGTGATAAAAAGATGCAATTATTTCTATATTTCTCTAGTTTCTGTGATGGCAACAAATTTCCCAAATTTTGGGGATGGTGGGGGACAGGGAATATTATATGTATAGTTTCAGACACAAACAAGTAGAAGAAAAAGCTAAGTGGAACGATCTCAGAAAAGACCTTGCTGCATGCATCATGATAAAATCCACTAAAAATACCAATCTACACTTGAGAGAAATGATCATTCTCCCAAGAACCTAAACAATATTTCCTCCCATCAAGGATGGTTAATCACCAATGAAGGAAACATAGTCTGACCAGCTCCATTAACATTATGATTTCTGCAATCATATCACTTGTTATTTCCTTAATGTATTAGTCATGTGGCTCATACCATGCATCCAGTAATAATGCGTGAAATTGGAAAAAAGGGCACCAATTCCTCTAAGATTATTCTAAGTCTGCCATAAAAAGGTTCCTTTTGCAAAAGTGGGGTAATTTTACTGGGAATCTCAACACTAGTTTCAGAGCATGGAAGAAATACAAAGAAGATTCAAACATGATCATTAATCCAAACCATAGTTGAAAAACTTGGACTCGGCAATAACTCGGCAGGTCCAAAAGTTTTGAAAACTCGAGACTCGGCAAAAACTCGGGGGAAAACTCGGCAAATTTATCGAACATTTGAAAATACACAATCTTTTAAAATATTCTTCAAAAACACACATATAAACTGAATTTTTAGAACATATTACTGATTTCATTATATATTCAAAAGCCTTAAATTTAAATATATTTATTACTTAAGACTTTAAATTTATAATTATAATATTATACTTAAAGTTAAGCCTTTATCAAATTTAAAAGGCTTAATTTTAAGTATAATATTATAAATTTAAAGTCTTAAGTGCTAAATATATATAAATTTAAGGCTTTTAAATATATTTATTACTTAATATCAGTGAACCCCGGGGACGCGTCCCCCCCCCGGGCCCTAGCGTCTTCGAGACGGGGACATCCCGGAGACGTGGGGACGGCGTCTCCCCGTCTCCGGAGGCGCCACCAGATTGCTCCCCCGCCCCTGGAGACGCCGAAACGCACCGGCGTCTCCGAGACGCTGAGGGAGACGCCTGGGCGTCCCTTGAGCGTCTCGGAGACGCCCAGGCGTCTCCCGCGGCGGACAGTCCATTGGGACGTTTTTTAAATGAAAAAAACACATTTTTTTATTAGTTTTCTTGTTCTATTCGAACCCTAAGGGCATGTGGGCCCCATCTAAACTCTTCTATGCTATCAAAAGCCCCTTCTAACTTCATTTTTATCCACATTTGCATTTCTACTTGTCTGCTACAGCAAGAAGAAGAAGACTGAAGAGCTGAGGAAACAGTGATTGGAGGAGTGAAAGGAGTGATTGCAAGTGGAATAGGAGTGTCAAGGAGCAAGAAGAAGAAGAGGAGGAAGATTCTTCAGCTTGTTGAAGAGATTTTTCAAGCAAAAGGTAAGGTTTTGAACTGATTTTTTCTTTTATTTTCTGATTTTCAATGTTCATTGTTTTAGTTTTTTGAATTTTCTCATTTTCATTTCTAAATTATAAGTTCTTAGTTCTTGTTGTTTCATTTTCTTGTTTCATTTCTAATTCTTGTTGTTTCATTTAAACATTTTCTAAATTAGTTAAGATTTTGTTTTGAAATTTAAAATTTAAAATATAGAGTTTTTTTTTTTAAATTTTAAAGTAGGGCATAGGCTGAAACTATGTGTTTATTGATTTTTTTTTTCATTTTGTGAAATGCAGTGTCAAAATGAGCTCCCACAGTCATGAAATGAGTGAGGATGAGATGGAATTGGAAACTCATTCTCATGATGCAAGCCATTCAGAATATGAACCCGAGCATGAGGATGAGCACAATGAGGGGGGTGAACATGGGTCAAATCAAGAAAGACAAACTAGTTCCATAGCTAGTGCAGCAGTTGCTACAGATTGCCCCTCTCAGCTTTTGGCAGAGTGGGCTAGGGGTCCTTATGATCCCAAATCTCCTCTCAAACAGTTTGCAACAAGAATAACAGCCCCAACATCATGTGGTGGTACGAGAAAATGGAAATGCAACATTTGTGGTGATGATTGGTTTGGGAGCATCACCAGAGTTAATGCTCACTTCCTCTTTTGGCCAGGAAAAGGTGTGGGAGCATGTGCTTTTTTGAAGGAAGCTAAAAATATGAAATACAGAATTGAGTTCAACAAGCTTTGGGGTGTTCCAGATGACGCGACAATTCCTATGCCTACTACCTTGTTTGCTAGGCAAAATATTCAGACTATACAGCAGATTCAGGAGCAGCATATGCAGAGGCAGCCACATATTAGAGCAGGAACATTGTCAGGGGCAGCCTCAGGACCTTCATCCACCTATAGTGTTATGCCTGAATCGCAACAGGGCAAGGGGAAACGCAAGATGCAAAATCAGCCTAACCCCATAGCTGATTTATTTAATGTGCACCAGAAGGATCAGATAGATGATTCCATTGGCAAGTTCTTTTTTGCCAATGGAATCCCATTTCATGTAGCTCGATCTCCTTATTATAAGGAGATGATGTCGATGGTGGCGAAGGGAGGACCATCATATGTGCCACCAGGTGAGCACAAATTGAGGACAACGATCTTGGATAACAACTATACCAAGATCAGTTCATTGATGGAGACGATGAGGGCATGTTGGGAGGATTCTGGATGCAGCATTGTTATGGATGGGTGGACGGATATTAGGCATCGTCCACTCATCAATGTCATAGTTACATGTTCAGAGGGCCCATTCTTTCTCAGGGCAGTTGATTGTTCAGGGCATCGAAAAGATGCTGATTTTCAGTTTGAGATCCTTCGGGCAGCTATTGAGGAGATTGGGCCACAAAATGTGGTCCAAGTAGTGACAGATGCAGCACATGTGTGCAGAGCTGCAGGGAGGCTTATCGAGACAACATACAGACATATTTGGTGGACTCCATGTTGTGTGCATGCCATGAACAATGCACTCAAGGACATGGGGAAGATTGAGTGGATTAGAGGAGTGGTCAACAATGCTAGAGATGTGCAGATGTATATCTGCAACCACCACACTTCACATGCCATCTTCAGGAGCTTCGCGAAGAAGGAGTTCTTGAAACCAGTTGAGACCCGATATGCATCCTATTTCATTCTTATGGAGAGAATGCTTGAGTTGCAAGAGCCACTGCAAGTCATGGTTATGACGCAAGAATGGAATCGGTGGGATGGGGCCAGGACAGAGCAGGGGAAGAGGGTGAAGGAGATAGTGAAGAGTGATGGATTTTGGAATGATGCAAAATATATTGTTGCCATCATTGAACCAGTTGTCCAAGTCATCAGATATGGGGATGGGGATGCACCTAACCTTGGAGAGGTGTATGAGTGCATTGATTCGATGCTTGGCCAGATGAAGGCAGTTGTGCGAGAGAAGGACCCCACTCTAACATTCTACAATGTTTACATTCAGCCTATTATTCAGCGCAGATGGGATAGCCTAAACACTCCCTTGCACATGGCTTCTTATTCATTGAATCCGAAGTGGTACATGCCTAGGCCTGGTAGAGTTACACCGATTCAGGATGATGAGGTGAAGGAAGGGTTCTTCAAGTGCATTGATAGAATGTATGATGCTGAAGATGCTGGCAACATTCGCACTGAGTGGACAAAATTTGCTACTCTTAGGGGTTACAAGGCTGCGGCAAAGGCGGATATAAGAACTATGGCACAGGAGGATCCGATTTTGTGGTGGACTTGTCATGGACCGAAATCACTGACTAAAACACTAGCCATTCGTTTGTTGTCTCAGGTTTCTAGTTCTTCAGCTTCTGAGAGGAACTGGTCTACTTATAGCTTCATCCACTCTCTTAAGAGGAACAGACTTACCTCTAGGAGAGCAGAGAAGCTAGTGGCTGTACATAGTGCCTTGCGTATCACTGACCGCAGGACACGTGTGTACAAGGAGAGCCCAGCAACACGATGGGATGTAGAGCCAGAGGAGCCATCACAGATTGATGAGGATGAGGATGTTGCAGGTTTAGGGCTGGTTGGTGTTCCTTTGGCAGATCTTGACCTTGGGGAGTCCAGTGGTTCCAGTGATGAGGAGTTTGCCGACCTCCCGAGGGATGATTACATTGATTAGAGGCCTCCGCCTGCTTCACTACATTTTGGCATTTTGACTTTGTAGTTTGTACTTGTTTTGATATTCATATCATGCTACTCATTGTAATCATCTTTATGATATAAATTATAATAGAAATCTTCCATTTGCTGATTCGACAATTGTTACATTGTAGTATTGCGTATTCTACTTTCAAATTTGAAAACTTCAATGTTCAATGGTTCATTTAGTAGTTCATTGTTAAATTTTAATGTTCAATGTTCAATGTTCAAGTATATTGTTATACATCTTTTCATAACTAGCATTTTAAGTACCATATGTATAGTATATAGTATATACAGCCGCCGCCCCCCCGCCGCCGTCCCCAAATCGAGGCCCCTTTGTCCCCCCGTCCCGGAAACTTGTCCCCCCGTCCCCGATGCCGGTGTAACATAGCTTAATATTATATTTATAATAATATAACTATATTATTATTTGAAAAATTAGAAATTTTTAATTTATTTTATTTTTAAAATTTTTAATTAGAAAAATTATTATAAAAAGCAATATTTGTGATACACAATTTTTAGAATTATTATTATAAAAAATAATTTTTTGAAATATTAGAAATAAATTAAAAATATTAGAAATATTAGATACACATAATAATATTAGAAATTTTTAATTTAGAAATAGTAAATACAGATAATAATATTAGAAATTTAACTTTATTTAATTTTTAAAATAAAGTAGAACTTTGATTTTTTAAAGTTTTAACAAACCCTAGAAAAAACTAAGGAAAATAACACAAAAAATGCAAGAAAAACTAGAGGAAAACCAATGAAACTACTTGATTCATGTGCTTGCTCAGATATTTCTCCTGCCTTCGTCGGTTTCTTATTTGTTCAGATGTCACTGTTTTTTTCCCTGCTCTCAGACATTGACGTTCTTTCCTGCGCATGAATAAATGAGTCAAAAACGAAATCGACGTCAATATAAAGTGGAAAACTTAGGGCACGCGGCTAATGTTTTTTTTTCACCAATTTTTACAATTATTAAGCTCGATTTTTCGCGATTTTTAGATGTTAAATCGCTGCGATTTTTTCTGTTTACTCAGACGCGAGTTTTTTGGCAATTAACTCGCCTCCATGAAAGTAAAACGATTACTCACGATTTAGGCGAGTTTTTTGCGATTTTTTCAACTATGATCCAAACAACTAACAAATCATATTTATGTACATGAATTGCAAATCCCCATAAAACACTGATGATGTCTTTTAAACTCCCTAGGTCAGGACAAGCTCAAAATGCATAAAATTATGACAACACACAAAGCTAGAGACACATCCTAGGGGCATAGGGTAATTTTGCAAAAAAGGACAGCATGGGGAATATGTTTCGTCCCTATTAGTGTACCCCTAAAACATTAGAGTATGTCTCCAGTGCTTCCAGAGGACAAGAACATATCCCCATAAAACACTTGTATAATTTTAATTGTTGAATTTATAATCCATGTACATTTTCACATGTAAAGGGGGTCCAAGGGAAATGAAGTTGCTTTCTTAGGCAATAAGAATGCCACTATGCTTCTTTCCTTGTCAAAATGCCGAATCTTATTTCCTGCATGGTACATAGGAGAGGTCCAGTTTCACAGATAATGTTGGCCAATTTAAAGTTATCAGGGATGGCTGTGTTGAACTTAGTCAAATAGGAAATTCTTTGTTTCTGTGTACCATATATTGGATACATTTATGGCACTAGGAAATGAATACCTGATTCTAAAACAATGAATTTGAATTTTCGAAATGGCCAAATTGGATACAAATCCTCAATTCACTGCACTTGGTATGAATCTCATACAGATTTTGCAGGGTGGAGGTCAAAACCCTTCTCGAATGTAGTTTACTCTGCCTGGGGATTTAAATGTTATAATGAATGGAGAAAAGAGAGCTGTATGTCATGTATGGAATGCATAATACAGATACACCCTTGAAAATTTGAGTGTATGCAATATAGATTGAAGGCCATGCCATATTAAACCCATTTCATTAATGTGTTGAGGGCCATGGATACAGCTGCCCTGAATGAGGATAATTTCTCTGTTAACTAAAGTGATCTAATCTAACTCAACAAGGAAAAACTGTGTAGATCTTGTTGAGTTAGTAGGCACGTAAACAGCTGTCTAATTTGTCTTAAAAATGCTAAAAACTGTAGAGCAGCAGGATTATTAGTGGAGGTTGTATATGACCACATTTTGTGGACGCCTTGTGCTGAAATTGAGTGAATCAGGTAGCCTACTAGGAAGTCAACAACATTTTGGTGTTCATGACAAATCATCACATGTTGCAGATCATATATAGAAAATTCTTGAGGTTGGAATTGTTAAAGGTAACTTAATTCACATTTTGATCTAATTTTAAAATATAAAATATGTTTCAGTTTGTAATTTGTTAATTAATTCTATATTTTTGAGTTAGTTGTCTAATTTTTAGTATATATTTTATTTATTTATTGCACATCATGAAGGTTACCAAACCAAAATTTGCTTCCCAGCCAATCATCCTGTTGTGATTTGTAGAGATCTAATAGCTACGTTAAGCCGCATGGTAGTGAGCAACCTTTGGGCTTTATGGAGACATTCAAACACATAGAAAACCAATATAGTTAAGAGATCTCAATCATGACAGGTATGATAGGTTTAATACCTTTTTAACTTTTCAGATTCCATAATATTTTTAACGATAATGGGTAGCAATTACATGTCCCCAGATAAATCTAAATATATTGGCAAATAATTCCTTCTGCTAGAGAACAAAATCACAAACTAGTTTTCCAATCTAGTTCATTTGCACTTACTTTGTAGAAACAATACTAACAACACAACTAATAAATATAAAACTATTAAAGATTCTTGTTTGCATCATTATCAATAGCTTTACTGGTGGCTTTCTTTGTTTCAAAGTTTGCTTCTGCCATGTCCTCGTTGTGTCTACTGTCATAGTACAAAACATACTCTGAGCTGGTCTTCCATGCATTTGCTCATGCATTGCATCTTGTCAGAAATACCTTCCAGTAGGCCCAGCCCTCTGCCATATGCTTTAGAGTTTCTTGGGCTTGTTCAATCCTCCTTGATTAGGAGTGCCACTGGCCTTTTCTAGCTGTTGATGGCATTAATTACATGCTCTAAACTTGCTTCTTTTTAGGCTTCTTATGTTTTAAACTCTTTTCTTTTGAACTTCTTGCTTTAATGCTTTTTGCTTTGTTTTTCTCTTGGCTGCCGCCCAGAGACATGAGTTTTCCCCTCTTACCAGCCTTATGTCAGCTACCTTAAAAATCATTAGAGCTATTGACTTTAGAGTAGTCCAAAAATTCTCTGAATGACAAAATGTTCTCCAGGTCGAGCTATCATTCCAGCAATATACCAAGCTAGCAAAACAGTGAATAAAAGTCACACAATCAGTTGGCAACAGGGTACATGGGGACGTGACCACACCTCACAGCCCCATGTCCTCATCCCCGCTGCAGTCCCTATAACACAGGGATGGCAAGGGGTAGGGGAAATCACGGATGCTCATTCAAAAAAATAAAATTTGAAAAGGAAAATAAGGAGTGGGGGCCCCACAAATCCTCCTATGCCACTTTGAAATCCTAAACACACCTTATATATAACCCACACACCCATTTGCATTGCCACTCACAATTACCACAATTATTTTTGCATTTACAGCTGTCAACTTGAAGAGTACGGATTGAAGAGGAAGGAAACATGCATAGTTTATGACCAGTCACCTTTGAGTATTCACATTGCTCACACAAATGAAACTCATGGCTTGAAATCATGAAATTTAAAATCATTTTTGCACCTACATCTGTCAACTTGAAGAGGAAGGAAAGAATAGGAAGGGAGGATGCGTAGTTTACGACTAGTCACCCTTGAATATTTACATTGCTCGCACAAATGAAACTCATGGCTTGAAAGCACAAAATGTAAAACACACCTTCCTTGATGCCAAATATGATGATTTTCTACAAAATCTACAAGTGGCCCTGAAGGCACCTCATGAAAGTTGGGTACAACAGTTTGCTTGATATGTTTTGATGCTCTTCAAATAGTATTCCATTGGGACCATATGCTTGCACACTTTTCTTCTCATAGTGTTCTAAACTTGGAAATAAGGTTTGCTGGGTAGTATTCTTCAGTTGTTTAGTTCTACAGTTGCGTACCTAGGGGAATAGTAGTGTAAAATCCGCTCCTCAGTCACTACAATTTTTTTTTTAATATTTCAATTCACATCTCCCACTTAACCGACCAAGCACCTTCCATCTAAATTAGAAGTGCTGATTTCAAAACATGTCCATTCACCATGGTGACGACAACTCAAAGTCACCACTTATATGGTTACACCCAAAAGTGTCAAGCTCTTATAGTTAGGGTCATCCATATACACAGACCTAAACCTTGAGGGTTCATTCATGATCACCTTGCCTATGTATCCCCTCGTGGGAAGTCAAAGGCTTTGTAGTTTGCCCACCAATGTTAGAGGGAGTTCATTCTCTCCTCTTGTATGAGATTTCTAATCTCAACTCTAAGTTGCCGAATTGGGTGCGAATACGTGTGTACTATATGCTGGTACAACTTTTTTTTTGGGGGGTTGAGTACATTTTGGGTACGTCTATATATATATATATATGCAACCTGAAAACATAATTGAGTTTAGAATGTCATATGCTAAACAAAACCATTACAAATTTCAAAATTTGAAACATAATATACTAATTCAAATTCAGTTTTCAATAACAAAAGGATCAAATTTGAATGTCATGACATATAATCATTGTTTTAACATTTAAATAATACAATTAGTAATCAGTTCACTAATCAGCATCATATGGGTCATCATCAAGATCAAGATCGTCATCAACATTAACATTAGATGATGGAACCCCACTGCCACTCACACTAAAAGTATGTTGACTACTTGACTCCTCAAAAACTGAAGATTGTGCAACAAAAAAAAGACCCAAGTCAGTTCACTCCGGTTCTACATCCCACAACTTTGCTGCCCCTTCCTTGTACTCAACATCTTTGTGAGTAAGAAGACGCAAGTTGGAATGCATGTAAACTAGCGCCTTTGCTTTGCTTGATGCCAATCGATTACGCTTCACTCATTGGATGCAGGAGTATGTACTCCAATTCTGTTCAGCTGAAGAAGAACTAGCAACCAATTCAACCAAAGGGAGCTTTCATTAGAGTTGTTAAGAATTTTGTAATTCAAACTTCAAATTTGAAAATAACAATTTTTAAATGATAAAACCAAATTTAGAGAGTGGGTAAAAATTCATAAACTTAGTTGTGATAAATTTTTTATTGCAAGAACTTGGAGGTGTGGCAATTTGTGGTCATTGAGATACCACCAAGAGTGAGCATCCTTCCTATACTTGTCATGGAGAGCAAAAGAACTTTGCCTTGAGAGGCTCCTATACATCTTCCATATTAGGATCAAGGAAGAGTGGGGTGGTCATTTTGGTCCACCACTCAACACAAATTGACTGCACATCTTTGAAGAAGGTTTCGTTAGGATTTTTCTCGTTTGCATTTATGATGAATTTCATCTTCTCAAGCATTGAGTCGATGCCATCATAAACCTCCCCCAAGCATAGCTTATCCATGTTTGTAAAGCATGGCTTATCCATGGGCTCGGTGAAACTAAGAAGATATTCCACCCAATCCCACCAAGTGTCATCTAGAATATTTTTCTTTACATTTGGTGCCCTCTCAATGTTGGGATTGCCTCCATATAGACCATGATTGGCTAATGACAATACTAGAAAGCGCCTCTCGCACTGTCACAAGTCATATCAAGACAATTGTGTTGGATGCAAATCTAGTCTTAGCAACCTATTTGAAAATAAAAATTGAATAATTATAATTATATATATATTAATAAAGTAAAACATAAAATCTAAAAATTGCATTATTTGAAATTTGAATTACCTTCAGTAGCTCTAGTTGCAAGAATGATCTAAAAATAGCTTGGGACATGTAGTGGTTTGTGATAAACATTTGGATCTCTTTAGCTTTAGCATAGACTTGTTTGATCCAATCTATTTTCATACCTAACTTCTATAGCATGAGGTTGAGCAAATGCACGGAACAAGGTGTCCAAAATATATGTGAGAACCTTGTCTCAACTAACATACAAACAACTCTACAATTCTTTACATTGTTTGTTATAACTTGGACAACATTTTGAGGATCCACTTCATTAGTGCATTGTATAAGGATGCCAACAATAAATTGTGCATCCTTCACCTGCCCCTCACAATCCATAACTTTTAGAAACATCGCCCCTTTAGGGCACACTGCAATCACATTAATTAATGGTCTATTTTTTGCATCCTTCCATCCATCGGAAATAATAAACACACCTATTTCTTTCCATGAGGCCTTAATGGGAGATAATCAAGTTTCTATGTGTTTGACCTCTCTTGACAATAAAGTGCTACACACCTTCTCATAACTTGGGCTTGTGTACCCCTTTGGAGCTTCATTTATTTTTCTTGCCATGTGTTGCCAATAGGGTGATTGAACACCGTTGAAAGTCAAATCATTTGCATAGAGGCATCTTGCAATGGTTTGGTCAGCAATATCTTTGGCATCATTATTAAATGCTCTTTCCAATGGTCCCTTTACTCTCTTCGAAATACTAGCCTCATTTCATTCCTACTCAAAAGTGGATGGCTTTCTACGACAATATCAGGGACACCGCTATGTGTATGAGATGAAGAAGTAGATGGCCTCCGTGCACCCCTTCCTGTACTCAATGGATGCCCCATTCTATTTTCAACCCTTGCATCTGCTTTCTCTTGCTCCTTAATAAATTTTGTTATTCTAGAAGGTGGTATAGGTACACCATTTTTGTCTGGATAAGCTTTGATTCCCTTTCCGGGAATTGCATGCAAATGCCCTTTCACTCGACTTTAGGAACTTGTATACCTCTTATCAACCCCAAGACATATCCAAACATATGTCCCCCCACCTAGAATCTGCTCTACCATTTCTACTTGCCTCCATAGCGATGAAGTTGGGTCAATGTTGAATGAGGGTTTGCCAATGAAATTAGAACTAGCTACCATGGTAAAAATCCTGCAATTTATGTGTAACAAGCCTGCAATTTATTAAGAGAAGTTTGAACAAATCAATTAATTAATCTACATAACATCTAAGATTCTAAACCTTATATATTTAGTCTTGATATTTAAATATATTATTTAATAAATTTATTAAAATATATAATTATAATATACTATATTTAAAAAATTATATATATTATATAATTATATTTTAATAATGACAAATTTATAGAATATATTGTAATTTAATGATTAATATAAATAAAGTTAAATTATAAATATAAAACATTTGATGAATTAATATTCAATAAATTAAACAAGTAATATTACTATTTAATATTAATAATAATATTATATACAAATATTATTAATGTTAAACCGTAAATACTAAAAAGCTAAGTAAAACCAGTGAAACAAATTTGAAATCAGCTTTAGCCTTTAGGTTTAAAATATATAGTAGTTTAGGTTTATAAAATTCGTAACATTTAATAAATTAATTTTTAAAACAAGCGAAATGAGAACTAGGGTGTTTTTTTTTTTGTTTTTTCGTTTTAAAAATTTATGTTTTATTTTTATAGTGGAACACTGTTCGAGCAGATTGTAAAATACAAAAAAATCATGAAAAACCTACCTAGAATAGTCATCAGCGTCCTTGGAAAGCAATTTATCATGTCGAAAACCCTCTTGTGTTGCGTTTAAACTCTATTGTGTCATGTGAGCTTTGTTGTGTCCATGGAATGTAGAAAATAAAGGTTTGCATTGCATTTAGGGTTTTTTTTTTTTTTACCTTTTTTGCATTTGAAAAAGTCAAAAAAATTGTACTGAACGCCTAGAAGTGGCTTGGAATCGCCACGTTAGCATCAGGTTCGCATGGAAATGAGAGGGAAGTCACAAGTTCAATTTGGCGTGGAAAAATCCGATTCTTGTATGATTCCATAGGTGTTTTGTATCCGATTCCAATTTCAATTTTGGGACATTTTGTACTCGAAATCAATGGGTAAAAGGAGTGATTCAGCTACTTATACTCAACTTCAAACCATGACTATTCATTAAGCATAAGCTATCAACTTAGCCAATTATAATAGAATGGTAATAGTTTGCCATCAAGTGTTCATTCCATACCAAACATAACCAATCATTAATGTATAAACACACTCAATTACACATAGGGGTCATATCATACCATAATCCCAAGATCACACAGTGACTATCTTGAGCATACATCACGTATATACAAGGTGACTAGCTCATACAAATCACAAGTACAAAATGATTGGCTCATACACACATCACAAGTACAATGGTGACTAACTCATAACATATCACAAGTATAATAGTGATTGGTTCATTTGCACATTACAAGTACAAGGGTGACTAGCTCATATATACATCACATATACCACAATGACTAGCCCCAAAGTATATCACATATATCTAGTGTGAACACTCCACACATACATCACATGTTTACATAAAGAACAACTAGTAAAGTGGAAATGGATGAAACCTACTACATGCATCAACCCACTAACTGATTCATAATCACATAAGCTCGTAGGTCGATCTCACTTGGAAAAGGAATGTTGACGCATCCCATATTGCTTCATGGGTCTCATCCTTTTCCCAATCCATCATTCTTTGTAATGACAATCAAGCAACCCATGCTACTTGATGTCATCACTGGTAAGGGCATGAGTAACAATGTACACATAACCCGAGACCATTTGCACAATGAGTGACAGACACATCCACAATGGTTGACTAACACCTGTCCATAGTCCATCCAAAATAGAAAAGGAATGTCGACGCATTGCGTACTACACCGTGGGTCCATCCTTTTCCCTTGGTCTTCTGCACCATCTAGCAATTGGAAGAGTTTACGATATATCCCATACTACTAAGAGGGCCTGTCTTCAACCCAAAGACTTCTACATGTAGTGAACCTACCATAGCCCAACCAACTTCAATTGCCTATAGGTCACTGACAACAAGTATGTCCACCTAGGAAGAAGTAGCTTTTGACATATACCACCTTGTGATAGTGATATTGTTAGCTATCTTTTTCACAACCCGAGTAACACTTGGCATCGGTCACCCTTGTGCTATAAGTGATTGCCAGTGAACCCTCCCGATATAAGGATTAGCTTTGGTTATTGTTACCTACGCGGTAGGGTAACTATTCGTGCAATCATTACCATATCATAACCAGGGTAGTCCTTGGCATCCTTCACTTTTTTGAATTAGGTGAATTCTGACTAATCCCTAATAGTAGCCCAGACATCAATTGCTTGTCATTGCTCAAATATCTCGAAGGTTCACACTTGGGTCATCTCTAGCCCAAAATTTACACAACAGGATTCACCAATACTAGAGTATATCACAATCAACTGATTTGAGAGCCTATAAATAGAGTCTTGTAGGGTTGGAATTGAATTCCACAAACACATAAGAATCACATTGAACCAACACAAGATGGCCTCTATTCAACAAATATTGATTATAAGGTAGTCAAATCCATTCACTTCATTCCGCTTACTTTTCAAAAGCATATTATGTATTAAATACAAGTTATCAAGTTTCTTTAACTCATTCATAACTCTCTAATTCCCATTTCAACCTCAAGTTGAAGCTTGCTGAAGAGGGAAGGTCAAACAAGTTTAGGAACAACCTCAACCTTGGAGTTATCCCCCTAAACCCTCCCCCTATGAACTTGAGGTCACAGGGGCAACCTTCACCCAAGGACTGCTTATGTACCCGCTTCCAAACGGGATCAAAGCCACATGTAGTTCTCCTTGCAAGGACTCTCAATGGTCTCCTACACACAAGTTCCCCACAAGCAAGGTTCCATCAACAATTCCCCTCAATTATTAACACTTGATAGTAGGTAGGAAAACATTTAACTAAGCTCGCAATATAGTAAACCTATACTAAGGAACTTCAAACAAGGACCTCCATATCTCAACTTAAACCTCCCATTGATATTATTCCTAATTCAATGTGAGTATCCCATAACCCTTACAATTACTTATCAAGGATATCGTGCCACATTTGGTATCTTGATGATAATACCATATAGTTTATAATACAGGTTAATATACACAATAGGATTGCCTCATGCTAGAGAATAAGGGTTAGCTAGATTTTGTCAAGAATGTTGTTATCCAATATATATCTCTCCACGCATAGAGATCCAAACATACCTAGGTACAAGGTTGCTAGGCAGTCCTAACTCAGTTTAAGATTAGGGCATGCACCCAGTTTCCCAATTTAGCAAAGCTATACCACAATACTTCCGTCCAAGTATATCAAGATGTCAAATCATACCTCTCCACCGTTATTATTCCTATTCAACATGAGCATCCAAGAATCTCTTATAGGTATCTTCGAGGTCATACAATAATATTAAAAACTTGTTTCAAGTATAATCAATACTTGAATCCTAGTTAAGAAAGTTGGCAACACTATATCCATTGGACCAACATATGAAATAAAGCTAATAATAATATTAGTAAATACTAATAATATTCCTAATCTTCTAATTTCCTTTACCCTATGGTGCAACCCCATATTCTTGTAATAGTCTAGTTCATAAATTGGATAATTCATTCATACTTGCCATTTATACTAAATATGAAAGGTATCAAAAGATGTTGCGTAGCTTGATTACATAGGGTTTATCTTTTAACTCGATCTCAACAACACTGTCAAATTAAACGAAAGTTGCCTTCCATTTGGTATGCAATTTATATTGCGGTTCATTATAGCTATAATATCCTTCGTTTACATGATAGTTCCCATATCAAGGCTCTCATATTTAAGAGGTTGATATACATTTTATGGTCATAAAAAGCCTTTACCACAGTATCAATGGATTACCCAAGTTACCCAATTGTAACAATAACAATATGTTTAGTAAAGTGTGGTTTTTGTACCACTAAATGAAGTCACCATTACTTATAATATTATACAAACACTAGCCAAACCTCATATTAATTATATCTATTTCTTAGCTCATATCATAAGGTGCTCTTATAGCTATGGATTTGAGCTACAACTCTTTGCCACCGTATTTCCCTTAAAGTCCAAACATAAAATTATTCAAATAATTAAACCTTGATTATAGTAAATTCCTGGTTTATAAAACCTTCCTAACCCCAATTTCTTCACCTACCAAATAATCTATGTTCATGTTTGGAGATCTTTCTTTCTTTGTCCGATCTAAGTTATTTCTAAAAATATGATCTAAACCCATTGGTGATCAAATAGAACATATGGATTTTCACTAAAGTAACTGCTCTCACAAGATTCATTTTTTGCACTTAGCAGGCCTAATAATACCAATATCATTGTTTGTCCATACTAAAAATGAATTGATGAGGAGCTCTGTCATTAGAATAAGCTCTTCAAGAATTTAGAATAGCATATTTACAGCTTTTTCAAACATGAACTTCAAAATTAGTTGTACAAACTATGTAATGACAACATCCTTGAAGCTCTGTGATTATTGTCTAGATCCCAACATCAACCAGGAAGCTTAGTTTCATATAGTGATTTTACAATACATAAATTCATGCCAGGTCAAAATTATAAACTTTCAACAACAACAATAGTTCCAGTTCATTGCTTGTTTCATAATTATTGGTGCTTGTATGCAATATCAAAATAGTACCTGATGAAGCATCCCTCTAAGTCCTATCGCAACTTAACATTTAAGGCAACACTTCTGAACCAATCCCTAATTTTCGTGTAGAATCAAAGAAACTCATCATCCGGGTGGCCATGGCACCATACCTGGTAGGGAACCCGAACACAATTGTGTCAGCTACAGGTAACTCTGTATTAGTTACAACATATATAGACTTGTCCTTTGGGGTGTTCGCAACTGTTCCAAAACCTCAGTCAAAAGTATCTCTGGCACTCTAAACAACACCCCCTCCTATTTGAAGAAACTCCTCCATCCTTTATGCCTTGGTGGACGTCCTCACCTCCACAAAATCTCTTTTCAGCACCAGCAAGTACGATAGCTATCAAAGGTTGTGGATTCTCAATCTCCATCAACCCACTGCCTTTGCTTGAAAGTTTCTAAAGCCTTTTCAATGAATCCTTTTCATGCATATTTTGCAACCTTTGTGTTCCATGAGACCATGTTTCTTTGAGGGATTTCATCCAACCTGGATGTGCCTTCTCCCTCCTCTTCTCTTCTCCACATGTTTTCCTATCCCATGCCCCTTCCTGTCATGTTTTTCCTTAAAAATATCAGATGAATCCCAGACAAAGGGGTCGTGAGGGTTTAATAGCAGTTTGGTGCCTTTTCTTTCCACACTACCTGCAGAAAACAGGTTGTCCAAGAGCAGGGATGCCATGCTATATTAATGCCGTGCCCCTTTTTTCTTCTCCCTGCAGATGGACACCATGCTTCTTTATTAGTGGGTCGTAGGTCAGTCATCCTTTGCATGCCGTTTTTCCCACAATTTGCAGTTGGGTCTCCTCTTTTTTTCTCTCCTATAAATTTCCGCACAGCAGGCCCATATGCAGCCCATGCCTCATTTGTCACGAGCTGTCTCCCTCATCCTACTTTATTTTTTATTTGTTTCATTGACACACAATGCCCACGTGATATGCTCCTTTTTGGGAATGTGACAAGAATAACCTGGGAGGTATAGGGACCAATACTAGTATTAGAATTGTGTTGGTACTGGTTTAGTGGTCTCTAGGTTAGGATCCAGCTAATACAGATTATATTGATCATGGATTATGTATCCATTATATTGAGTTGTAAAGATAGAGTAGCCTACAAGGTTTGGCTCTCATAGTGAAAGAGCTCTTGGAGTGATTCCTTCCATAAGGAATGTATTATGGTGTAACCCTATCTGAAGGATAATTCTATTCTGTGTATATTAAAGATTAGGGCACAGTGGCCCACCATACATCTTCTGATGTGCATTTTGGTTATATTTGCAACATTTATTTAGTGGAAGAAAAATTATAAAACTCAAAAATAAATTAGGGGCCAAGAATTTTGGGGATGGTGGGGGAGGGCTACACACATGCACACCCAATAAAATTGCAGATATTTTTACCAAAATATTTAGTGGAAGAAAAATTATAAAATTCAAAAATAAATTAGGGGCCAAGAAAATTATGTTATTATGGAAGGCTTTTAAGTCTTTAGGTCATGAAGTTTAAAGCTATGAAGATAGAGACTTCGATAAACTTATATAACTGTTCCATAACCACAGCTGCACTGCCACTTATTTTTCACGACTTTAATCCTCAAAAATGGGCAGTCCAATCAAGCTTGAATTTTAGATAAAAACAAAAATACGCCACAGTTTGATAGAGTTCTTATCTTCTAAATGTTTGTACTACTGTTTGCAACACAGTTTTTATGTAGAGGCGGCTATTAAAATAATTAAAAGCAACTTGAAAGTTTAAATGCCCCAACCCAATCAGTCAGGATATGCAACATCATTATTAGTAGTAACATTTTTCCTCCTCAGTAGGGTATTAGATATCCAAGCAGATATGCATGATGAATAGACGATTACCAAACTGAATAGAGGAATTGACGACACAAAAGATTGAATATGAAAACAGACAAACATCTAGATGTAGCATCTAAACTGCAACTGACCTATGTTACCGGATTCTTCAAAAATGCCCAGAGAACCTGCTCCGGGAGCGTTTGGGAGCGGGCTGGGGAACGGCTGGGAGCACCCAAGGAGCGCCTGGGCACCCCTGGGTTCCCTGTGGGTTTGCTGGGAGCAGACCCACAGGGAACCGGAGGGTGCCCGAGCGCTCCCGGCCGCTCCCAAGCACTGGTCTTTTCCTGGCAACTCCAACTTTGTACCCATTCCTCAAGGTAGCCAGTTCTTTCACTAGACGTGGAGACTGTTAATAAAAAGAACTTGATGCTTTCTGGGCACTAAGTGATACCAAAGATTCTTATTGAGGCCCACAGATCTGGCGTTACAATCTTCTTGATCACAGAGGTTTATGCTGGCAGTGATTCCCTGCTGGGATCCGCCATCTTAGAAGGTTACAAAAGAATATTTTAAAATGCACCAGCAGTTTCAATGTGTCATCATTTCCCAGCCACTGCTGGCTTCCACTAATCTGGCAAAACCCTCTTTTACTGGCAGCCAGCAAGACCATCCCCACAATCCACAATAATATATATTCAAGTTGAATAGAAAGAGTGGATGTCATACTATTTTAAAAAGACGGCGTCAAAGATTTTAAGAGGAGATTGTGCGTTTCAAAAAGGAGGGGAGTTGAGAGGAGTCTTAGAGGCTTGATATTCAACAAGGAATTTCAGATATAAATATCAAGAGGGTTCTCTGTGAAGAAGGTGACAGAACAGGAGTTGTCATTTTCTTAGGAAGAATGTTAGTAATCATTTACAGGCCTACATGCTGGGTCAAGTCCGTCCAGTTATATCAAGGTTTTGTTTGCAGATTTCAGAGTTGATGTAAGGAGCTTTGGGGCTGCACCCCTGCATTTTTGTATTAAGTTTCAAGAAGGGACATACTGAATGTTGATTCGCTGGTTAATCATGAGGTAGTTTATCGTTCTTGTTGCTAGTCATTAATGGAGATAGCTTGTTACTGTCAAAATCATTATACTGTTGTTGAAGCTTTATGGGTGTGAATAGCTGCACGATTTAGCTGTCCTTAATTGGACACCTTATTTGTGACTGCATTATTTCCTTACTGAGAATCATAAAATGGTGTCTCTAATATTTGATAGTTCATAGTAATATATGAGTATGACATATGTATCATAAAATATTTGATAGTTCATAGATTGATGATTGATGATTGATGAAGTATCATACTATCAAATGTATTTACCATTCTGTATATTTTTTTATTTTTTTGTATATATATATATATATACAGCCATACCCAAACGTACTGTACCCAAGGAAAAAAAATCACCATACCGGCATACCCATATTCCATACCCACACCCGTTCCTGTACCAGAACTGGCAACTTAGCAACTGACAGTTGCTTGTTAGCAGCTGTCCAATCTAAGAAATCACTGCTCCAAAACACAAGCATGTAAACCCTGAATACCAAATGCAGGAACATGAAAGCTGAGGATGCTACAACTAATCATAGTAAACAAAGCCGCAGTTCTGAGTAAAACAACTCCAAAGAAAGGCATGTCATGTAGAGCAGTGAAGCAGAAGAATTAGTGAGAACACCATAGGGATGCCCTGGCATCCCCCTAGTGGGGGTGGGGACATCTTAGGAGATGTCCCCCAGTTGAGGGGCATTTTCAGGAAAAAGCTGAGGGGGTGGGGTGTTCTGTTCCAGTCCCCAGAACATACCTCTGTCCTCAAAATGGGGTAAAAACCCCAGGGACATGTCTCCAAGGAGCATATGGTGGTTCTTAACATGTGACATGTTGTCATTTAATTGCTATCGTTGGTACATGATGACATGTTATAATTCCAAAATTAGAACTTTTTTCTAACTTATATTTAATTTAACATCTCTTAAGCTCTAACAAATTATCCTTCTAAATGTACCTCACAGGTTTATGAGAGCTACCAAGGGTTAAGTGCCCTTTGAATACTACTGATCCATAGACAAATAAGGACAATGTAATGAGGAGATATTCTTTGCATATATTACTAGACACCATGACCAGTTCACTCTCTTTTAAGGTATTTTGGATTCATTTTGTTTTATAGTTGAGTGCTGTGAGCATATTCTTTGCTTATAGCTTGAGCTGCAAGAGTAAGCCCACATGTCTACCCTTTTCTCTATCATTAGAGGTTGATTGGCCTTGGTTTTAGTAGAGGTTTTTTGGGATATACCTTTCCTCCTTTCTGGTAGGACCCTCTTAGCTGGGGACACTACCTCATGGACATTTGCAGACACTACATTGAACCCCTTATAGTAGTGGATGCTGATGTTATTGGTTCTTTCTACATTGAACCCCTAATAGTAGTGGATGCTGATGTTATTGGTTCTTTCTGCTTGAGCTTTGATGTGGATGTGTGATGCCATTGAAGCAGAAGTCATGGTAAATCACTGCTTGTGGGGTTTGCAGATTTTAAAATGAAAAAATGCAATTTTATGGAAAACTTGGGTCAATGATTAATTGTGGATTGGGATTTTTTTCACAATTTTCTTGCAATTTTCCACAATTTTTTTGGTAATTTTTTTAAAAAAGTTCCTGGTTTTTAAAATTTCTGCAGCAACTTTTTCTGATTTTTCTTAACCTAAACTCAAATTTTCCCTAACCCTAACCCTCACTTGATTTTTCCCAATCAAATCCTGATTAATTGAAAAAATCTATCTTTTGGTTTGCTGAGTTATTCCTGAGAAATGATTTTGAGTTGCTAGTGTCTTGTCTTGGTTTCCAGCCATGTTTTTCTTTAGCTTCTCGTCCAATTTCATTAAAGAGCCCTTCACTCAAATGACTATTTGTACTTGGCCTACAGATCATATTGTTTGGGGTTAAACCACTTTAGGTTTATTACATGTAGTCATCGTATTTTATTACGTTTAGGTGCTTTAGAACCTAATGTTTTTTCAATGCTAGTACTTTCCTAGATATTGAACTTGAATGTGCTTTGACTTCCTTTGACCGACTTTGGTGTATTATAGACAGTCAGTGAAGTGCAACTGATTGGGAGCTGAAAGTTGAGGACTTGGTGGGTCTATAATTCAATGTGTGCCACCCAACACACAAAGACTTAGTATCCATTTGGGCCATCCATGCTTTGAGATGTTGACAGTTTACTCTGAATTTGGATGTGTCCTTGGTTTCACTTGCAGTGATGTCATTATCTGAAGATCAAGTGACTCATTTGGACAGTTGAGTCCATCATGTAGGAATTGCAATGCCACTGAACAAGAATTTTCTAGCTCTAAAGTTTTTGGGGAGCCTATTGAAGGATCAATTATGCAGAGTATCTTGAGTTGGATGTGTCCTAGGGTGCATTTATACAGATGCCATGAGCTGAGAAGCAAGAGATTCATCTTGGACAGTTGAGTCCATCATGTGGGAGTGGCAATCAAATTGCTGAACAAGAATTTTCTAGCTCTAATGTTCTTGGAGAGTGTAAGGAAGGACGTCAATAATGTAGAACTTTAGATTGGGTGTCTGTTGGATGATAAGTTCTAGTTGTGAATGTTTATGTTCCACTCAATGATTACAATATATATTTTGAACTACTAAACTCATGTTTCTAAAGTTTAAAGTTTTCAAGTTATTAAGACATATTTTATCTCCTCATAAAATTTCAATTTTATCATGTTCTTGTCTATTTTGGAAAAAGATAATTCACTTGTGAATAACTTTATTTTAATTTTTTAATATATTTATATATTTTTTGGACAGATGTAGATGTACCGTCATGTATATGGGAGGTCCTTTGAAATTGCTGTATACACAGTTGTATTCTGGAAAAATAGAGTTTAGATAGTTGATCAATTACACATTTTTTTGCTCATGAAAATGCATGTATCCACTATACGTAGATGCTTTTAAAAGTAAAATTGTAAGTGGATCTGTGTGAGTATTTATTGGTTTAACATTTTTAGGTAGAAGGAAATATAGTGCATATAATGAAGGCACTAGCTAGCCGCCCTGGAGCAGCACAGAGTCTGATTGAAGATGATTCGCTTCAACTTTTATTTCAAATGGTTGCAAAAGGGGAAAATATTGGTACACTTCCTTTGCACATAATTCAACTTCACCGACATGCTGTGCAGGTTAGATTTAGCTATAATTTGTGAAGCTTAGTAATGCCAATTTGAAGAATAATATGAATGTTTCTTTTGAACTCTTGAGCTCACTTAATTGTAAGAGATTAACTTCCTTTTGAGTTTTAATGCAGATACTTGGTCTCCTTTTGGTCAATGATAATGGAAGCACAGCTAAATACATTCACACACGGCATCTGGTGTGTTTACTGATGACTAATTATGCTTATTAATTCAATGTATCCTTTTCTTTTATTGAGCAGCCAAATAATCATTCAGTGGATGACAGGCCTTTGACTGATGATGGTTTTGTAACTTGTTATTTATTTGATCTCTATGGACTCCACTTTTTTATGCTGAAGTACATGCTGAACTTTTGTTAATATTGGAGTGATTTCCTTATCTAGAGGCAAAGATGAAAAAAACACTTTTTATTTCAAGTTTCAAAATTGTTGTAATCAATTCTTTTGTTTCCTGGTTAGATTTTCTTTTGTACAAGCTTGGTTCCTTCAGGGGTTCAAGTTGTTTTTGGACGTCTTTTCCCCTTTTTGGTAAAATGTGCATATTATAAAGCAGCTAAGCCACTTTAAAAGCTGTTGGCTCTCCCCTGGCACATGAATTTTTTCTTCATAACTATGTACCACAATAGATTTAACATTGGCCAAGTTTATAACATATATAGATCCGATATGACCTACTTTATTGAAAATGGCTTATAAGCATGTTTCTCAGTTCTTATATTGAACAAATTGGTTCCAGATTTTATTCCTTGCTTCAATCTAAAGCTTGTATAAGATTCAATGCAACTGTTATGATTTGTCGTTGTGCGTGAGAAATCTTATTCAAGGGTGCGCTTTGGTCTATATTTCACTTTTGGCAGGTTGTTGTAATTGGGAATTTTTATTTAATTGGACTTTTGAGGTCTTGGTTGGATATGCAAAGGATATCTTACTTTTTAATAATTTATATTGAAAAACTTTTTGCAATGTTGTTATCATTGCCACTTATGGGCTTATTCATTGCTCTCAGGTAAAAGTCCTGCTAATGGCAGTGAAGGATTTTGACATCAATACTGGAGATGCTTCTTATACAATGGGAATAGTTGACTTGTTGCTTGAGTGTGTCGAACTATCATATAGACCAGGTTGGTATAACTTCACTTTGTAAGATTCTCATAATTTTTTTTTTTAATATTGCATAATTATTAATTAAAATGTTACAATATGTCAACCCCATATGTCAAGCTGGCACAGTACCAACATCTAACTTGAAAGACCAAAACTACTTCACCCAGATTCCAGAAAAAAGAGATTCAGATCTGGGTGCAACACCAAAAAGTAATATCACTATAGTTTGATAATAAAATATTAAAAACCACCAACAGGCCATCAGTTTGAAGATCACTCCTAATATAAAGCAACTGAGACACTGCTAGATTTAAGAGCTTCTTGATGTCTTTCTGAGCATATATATTATGATTATTCTTTTCCATTCTTCAGCATTTGATTTTGCTTTAATATCATTCCTTGCAAGGCATGGGTATTCTGCCAATGGGATACTAGCATTCTTATGAAAACAAGACAAACTAGAATGCAGTTTTAGTTTGGGCATAGATTCACCTGTTCCTTCAAATTTCCTGGTTCATCAACACCATGTTTCATCAATACATATTTTGGAACAGTTTGTTCTTTCTCATTTTGGTTCCAACTATCTACAATAAAAAGGTCATCAATTCCATAGTTGGTAGCGTTTGGGGTATTGCCTTGGTCTTCAAAATCTGGCCACCATTTTGCATGCTTTACATATTTTTTGAAAAGAGTGACAGATCCTTCATTTATCAGTTCGAGATTTTTTTTTTGGGCTATTCAAAAGTATTGTAACTTGCAAACAAATAGAGGATAAGATGACTGCATGACATGAGTCAGTAAGTAGCTTTATAATACCTTGGAACAACTCATTCTTTGTAGTTCTCCAAATGCACCACAGAACTTCAATTAACAGAACAAGCCAAAATTTACAATGTTCTTTACTCAACCCACCAATATGATCTAATGAAATATCAAACTACTCAATTGACTCTTTCATAGCCCAACTAACACAGCCAACCAAGAACATAGACAATCAAAAGATAAATGAAGATAAGTTTCTTCACCATTAGATATAGAATGCAAAATCATTAGAAACCAGATGTTTCTCTTATGAAGGAGAAGTAACCATCCTAAACAAGTATTTTCAGGCTTTATCCATGATGACCATAAGTCTGACAACTTAGACTCCCAAAATTTAGAAGAAAATTTAACACCCTATTTGAGGTTGAGGTATTCAAAACCCCCCTGGATACAAGACAGCATATCATGCAAATTCCTGGTGGACATTTTTGTTAAGGGAGGTCCATCTTTGCAATGAATATTGTCAAATATTTCAGTGCTGAATGATAGATTAATTTGTTTTGGGAAATTATCTAGTGCCCTGCACAACTTAAAATATGTTCTTTGAGAATTTGGAATAACAGCATCCCAAGATAACATGGACCTATTTTGGAACAGGTCTCCAAAGACCCTTTTCCCTTTTGAAAACCAGGCCTTAGCTGAGAAAACTCTAAAAAAGAGAGGTTTATTATTATAAGACAAATTCCACCACAGAAATTTGAAATTCTGAATGCTGCCATGTTTACAGCATCCCAAGATAACATGGACCTATTTTGGAACAGGTCTCCAAAGACCTTTTTCCCTTTTGAAAACCAGGCTTTAGCTGAGAAAACTCTAAAAAAGAGAGGTTTATTATTATAAGACAAATTCCACCACAGAAATTTGAAATTCTGAATGCTGCCATGTTTCTGGAGATAACTTCAGCCCCTGTGGGAAGACATTTGACAGATTTTCAAGCTCTCCATATCCTGTAGAAGACAGTGAATCCTACAGGTTTAACAAGAAACTTTCTGAACAACAAAATAGTGAAAATTCAAATCATGGGGGTGTAGGCCTTTCTAGTTCCTTTTATTTTTGGGAACAGAGTTGCTAATCTTGTATCTTATCAATACCTTCTAAGGTTCACCTCAATCCAAGGTGTTCAAAATCTGTTTACTATGTATAGCTAAAACTTGGATTTGCAAATCTCTGAGACCTGTACCTTCATCTTTCTCGGGTAGACAATACCATTTCCAGGCAGCTCAATGTCTCTTTTGTAACTGCCTTTCCTGTCGGACCAGAAAATATCATAATAACTTAAGAAGCTTTTCAATCTGGGAGTGTCCAAAGAGCCACATAGATGCATAATATATGCTGAAAGAGGAAAATTCTTTTTGGCAGATATGAAATCAGATCCGCCAGCTAGGGATAATAGGTGTCCTTGCCATTTTAAAACTTTTCTGTGAACTTTTTGAACTATCCAGCACCATGTATCACCCAGAGAAGGAGAAAAGTTAAAGGGGATATATAGGCATTTAACAATTTTCTGAGGGCCAACCCATACCATCCAACCAATGAGGAGTATCTGTCCAGCTCAGAACCACAGTTTTCTGATAAAAGAGTCTAGATCTAGAAGCAGCACAGCATAACTGAAGTCTAATCATCATATTATAGAAGTTACTTTCATCCAAATAAAGAAAGAGGAAATTGACATCAGCAAATTGAATAATCAAACAACTCTGAATCATCAAATAATCAATCGACAGGGTCTCTTAACAGAAAAATCTCTGAGGAGATAATGCATTGCCTCAGCAGCTATATCAAACAAGGAAGGAGCTAGAGGACATCCTTGTCTGGAGGAGCTCTGAAGGGCAAAGGGGTTTTCTTAGACTTTCATTTCCCAGTCTTTATCCTTATATGGCTTTTAAAACTTTGACATCATGCTGAAAAAGTCTGGGATGTAAGGAGGAAAGAAGGTGGCATAACAGGTCAGAGACATTTGTGCAATGCTAAGAAATTATGTTCCTCTTACCTGAAGGAACAAATCTTTTTCTTTAAAAATATTTAGTGTAGCCTCAACATAACATTTGTGGGAAGAATGGTTTTAATCATATTTAAATATTTTAATTCTCCTTTTGTTTTTGTTTGTGCATTCTTTGAATGTTATTCTCTACTTTGCAGAAGCTGGGGGGTTAAGGCTCAGGGATGATTTACAAAATGCCCATGGCTATCATTTTCTTGCACAATTTGGATTGGCACTCTCTAGTTCTAAACAAAATCAGATTGGAGAGTCAGGTTTGGCAAATCCATTGAGTGATGAGCTTTCATCATCACTTGGTTCTAATCTTGTGCACGGTAAAACAAAGAATGAAGAAACTGCTAAGAAGGATAATATACCACTAAACCTTCCACCATCACTATCCCGATTGCTTGATGTTCTTGTGAATCTGGCCCAGACAGGTCCTCAAGAAAGCATTTCAGCATCCGGAGGAAGAGCCTCCAAATCTGTAAATAGTAAGGCTAGTGGGCATGTTAATCGACCTTTTTTTACCACTGAAGGTGGAGCTGGTGAAGAGACAAGGGAGAAAAAGATGAATGGTAAAGTCAAGGATCTAGAAGCAGTGCAGGTATTACAGGATATTTTCCTTAAAGCAGATGATATAGGATTGCAGTTGGAAGTGCTGGACCGAATTTTAAGGATATTTGCCAGCCATCTTGATAACTATAAATTGTGTCAACAATTACGGACATTGCCTCTTCTTATTTTGAACATGGCTGCATTTCCTCAAATATTACAGGAAAAGATTCTTAAAATCTTAGAGTATGCTGTAACTGTTGTGAATTGTGTGCCGGAGCAGGAGCTGCTTTCCCTTTGTTGCTTGCTGCAGCAGCACATACCAACACCATTGAAGCACAGTATACTTTCTTTCTTTGTGAAGCTTTTATCATTTGATCAACAATATAAGAAGGTCCTCCGAGAGGTGGGTATTCTGGAAGTTCTCTTAGATGATATCAAGAAACATAAATTTATCTCTAGTTTTGAAGAACAAACCAGGATTCCTAGTACCATGGAAAGAGTTATAAGTTTGAGTAATTCTGGTCAGAATGCAAACAATGCTGAGACAATTCTTTCTGCACCCAGAATCATAGGATCAGGGTCTGAAAAGCTCACAGTTTTTGAAGATGAGGGTACAATCTCTATTGCATGGGACTGTCTTGTTAGCTTAATCAAGAAGGCTGAGGGAAATCAAATAACATTCAGGAAATCAAATGGAGTCATGCTCATCTTACCATTATTAATATTTGCCACTCATCGACCTGGTGTCCTACGCTTGCTATCATGCTTGCTCTTGGAGGACACTGGCCAGGTTTGTTATTGATTTTCCACCTTAATCTAGATTTGGCACATGATACAAAATTCTTTCTTCCTTAATTTGGGAAAAAACAAAACAAAAATTAAATCTGCTCATTAGGTGAGAGAGTGGGGTTGAGTCAATGGAGCAATAATGTTGATCTTTACATATCTTTTAGAATCAATGTTTTAATACCCACAGCTTTTTTATTATTATGCCTAGATTATAAAATTTTGTTGTGACTGACAGGCTCATCCAGAAGAATTAGGCTCACTAATTGAAGTATTAAAGAGTGGCATGGTGACTAGCATCTTTGGATCTCAATACAAACTAGAAGATGATGCAAAGTGTGATGTTTTATGGGCCTTATGGCGAATCCTTGGTTCTAACAGTTCAGCACGCAGGGTTTTTTGTGAAGCCACTGGGTTTGCTCTTCTGCTCACAGTTCTTCATAGTTTTCAAACGGACTCTGATACTACTGGAAATAAATATCTGATAACATCGCACGTGAAAGTCTTTAGTGCTTTACTACATGTTGTGACTGTTGCAGTAGTTGACAACATATTCAATCGGTTGAGATTGCATACAATAATTTCATCACAAACCTTCTATGATCTTCTATGTGAATCAGGTTTGCTTTGCCCAGATCATGAAAATCATGTAGTACAGCTCATGTTGGAGCTTTCTCTGGAGATAGTACTTCCACCTTCATGGAGCAATGCTCCTACAACTGAAAAGGTGTCAATTCCACAATCTGTTGAAACAAGAGCTTCTGATGAGAATGAACAAACTTGTTCTCTTTTTCTTTCATCAGATTCTAGCAGTGTGATAAAAACTGAGAAAGTGCGAGTATTTAATGCTGGTGCTATTGGAGTGCTGATTCGTTCTCTGTTGCAATTTTCTCCAAAGTTGCAATTGGAAGTGCTAAGCTTTGTAGAAAAGCTTGCACGTGTTGGTTCTTACAATCAGGAGAAACTTACTTCTGTTGGTGAGTTACACTTTTCCTATTTTCTTGGTATTCTCTCTGTTGGTTGATCTGTCATTTCTAATTAATTATTTAATTTATAGGTTGTGTGGGGCTTCTGTTGGAGATTATACGGCCTTTTCTTGACAGCTCATCTCCCTTACTTCTACATGCATTAAGCATTGTTGAAGTTCTTGGGGCTTACAGGTACTAATTGTTACAATTGCTATACCCTTTTCCAAATTACTGATTATTTAAGTAAAACTGCATATCCTTTTTAGTGCTTTTTGCAGACAAAATGAACTACCCCACCTCCCTTCTTTGCTAACAGATTGTCTCCAGCTGAGCTTCGTACTCTTGGAAGATACATTCTGCAGACAAAGCATATGGCTTCTGGCCAAAGATTCATTGAAATGATGGAAAGGCTGATTCTTACGGAGGGGATGACATCAGAAAATCCTTCACTGGCTCCATTTGTTGAAATGAACATGAGTAGATCTGGACATGCTTGCTTGCAAATTTCTCTGGGGGAGCGGAGTTGGCCACCTGCTGCAGGATATTCATTTATTTGCTGGTTTCGATATCAGAATCTTGTTAAACAACAAGTTGCTGAAGAAGAACCTTCTTTAAAAGTGACTTCCTTGAAAAGAAAAGGACACATACCCCCTAGACAGCTAGCAAAAGGACCTGTTCTCCGCATTTTTTCTGTTGGTGCTGTGGATGAGAAAAACAGTTTTTGTGCAGAACTATGTTTGCATGCTGATGGAGTTTTGACTCTTGCTACAAGTAGTTCTTGCTGCCTATCTTTTCCAGACATGCAGCTTGAAGAAGGGGTTTGGCACCATCTTGCAGTTGTGCACAGTAAGCCTAATGCCTTGGCAGGTCTTTTCCAGTCCAGTGTAGCTCAGATATATGTTAATGGAAGACTCAGAAAAACTGGCAAGCTGGGTTATTCGGCATCTCCAGTAGGAAAATCATTGCATGTTACAGTTGGAACACCACTTTCTTCAGCAGAAGTTAGTTCGTTGTCTTGGCGACTTGGTTCCTGTTATCTCTTTGAAGAAGTGCTTTCCCCCTCCGGCATCTGTTTCATGTATGTTCTAGGTCGGGGCTACAGGGGTCTCTTTCAGGACACAGATATGCTTCGGTTTGTACCAAATGAGGCCTGTGGTGGAGGTAGTCTTGCTATCCTTGATGCATTGGAAGTTGAAATTTCTGCTGGAGGTAATGCTCAACGTGTTGACAGCTCCAATAAATCTGGTGCCAATAGGACAGAGGGCAGTGGTATTGTTTGGGATTTGGAGAAACTTGGAAATTTTTCATTTCAGCTTTCTGGAAAAAAGCTTATTTTTGCATTTGACGGTACATATTCAGATGCCTCTCATGTATCGGCGACACCATCCTTGTTGAATCTAGTAGATCCTATGTCAGCAGCAGCTTCTCCAATGGGTGGTGTGTGTCACTTTCATGTCTCCTTTTGATATCTATATGTATTTTGTTTTCTTTTGGAATGGAAACCAAGAGGAGTTTCCTGGCAGTTATTTTAAAACTGCTGTGAAACAATCTATTGGATTTGTGAACTCTGGTTTGCACCCATTCTTATAATGTTCCTGAGATAGTTTCAATCCCACAGAAATGTTTTTTGTTTCTGGGGCCAAGAAATACATGTCCTGTTAGTATGCTCATAAGCTGTTGTTTAAGTCCCTCCAATATTATATTTTCTGTTTTACTAATATTTTTATTTGTCTTGTTTGAGTTGTCCAGGCATACCACGATTTGCCCGTTTGCATGGTGATGTTTATGTATGCACTCCATGCAGTATTGGAGAGAGTATCCGTGCAGTTGGTGGTGTGGCTGCAATTCTTGCACTTGTTGAGGCAGCAGAAAGTAAAGAGATGTTGCATATGGCTTTATCATTGCTTGTTTGTGCTCTGCATTGGAATCCACAAAATGTTTATGATATGCAAGCATGTAGGGGTTACCATATACTCGCTCTCTTCCTTCACCGCAGAATGTCGTTGTTTGATGTACAAAACCTTGAGTTGTTTTTCCAAATTGCTTCTTGTGAAGCTTCTCTTCCTGTAGAACAGAAAAACCAAGAAATTCAAAATATGCCTACAAGTGCGGGATCAATAATTGAGACTGGCTATGAAAATATAGCCATGGCAAAATTTCCTGATGAAATTTCTCCTTTAGGATCTCAAGCTGATTTTGAAGAATTCCTTGAACATCATGACTCATTAAGTCACATGTCAGGGCTTGAAAATGCTGAGCAACAAGTGGAAACTTTAAATTGTTTTGTGCTTTCCAATTCTGACATGATGGAACATGTACTTCTTGACTGGACATTGTGGGTGACTGCCCCTGTCTCAATTCAAATCGCTCTGTTGAATTTTTTGGAGCGATTAGTGTCTATGCATAGATACAGAAATCATAATTTGACTATATTACGGCGAGTTAATCTTGTACAGCATTTGTTAGTTACATTGCAGAGGGGAGATGTTGAAGTGCCAGTGCTAGAGAAATTAGTAGTTTTGCTAGGAATCATTTTGGAAGATGGGTTTTTAGCATCTGAACTAGAATATGTGGTAAAGTTTGTGATTATGACTTTTGATCCACCAGAAATAATTTCACATGGGAGAGTTGCCCGAGAGAGCATGGGAAAGCATGTAATTGTAAGGAATATGTTGCTTGAGATGCTTATTGATTTGCAAATGACTGTTAGGTCTGAAGAATTACTTGAGCAATGGCACAAAATAGTTTCCTCCAAATTAATCACATATCTTTTGGATGAAGCCGTGCATCCAACTAGCATGCGATGGGTTATGACTCTTCTTGGGGTTTGCTTAGCATCCTCACCAACGTTTGCCTCAAAGTTCCGCAGCAGCAGTGGGTATCAAGGGTTGTCACGTGTATTACCAAGCTTCTATGATTCTCCGGAAATATATTATATTTTGTTTTGCCTCATTTTTGGCAAGCCAGTTTATCCAAGGCTGCCAGAAGTCCGTATGCTTGATTTCCATGCTCTTATTCCAAGTGATGGGAGCTGTGGTGAATTGAAGTTTGTGGATCTTCTCGATTCTGTTATTGCTATGGCAAAGGCTACTTTTGACAGGCTGAGCAGGCAATCTCTTCTAGCACAGCAAACAGGGGATTTTTCTCAGTTTAATATGTCTATGGCAGCTGAACTTGTTGAGGGAATGAAAGACACTGAGGATGAACTGCAAGGTGAAGCTTTAATGCACAAAACATATGCAGCTCGCTTGATGAGTGGTGAGGCTGCAGCTCCTGCAGTAGCCACTTCAATTTTGAGATTTATGGTGGATCTGGCCAAGATGTGTCGCCCTTTTTCTGCAGCGTGTCGGCGTTTGGAGTTTCTTGAGAGTTATGTTGATCTCTATTTTTCTTGTGCCAGGTAATTATGCCAAGAGGTGTTCTACAGTGGCATCATGGAGCCTCATGTCATGAGTGTGTAAACTTATGTTTTAAAAAAAATACAATTTATAAGCTACGAGAAAAATAGAATAGTTATAAAATAACTCTTAGTGTCTTAAGTAAATAAAATAAAATAAAATAACTCTTCAAATAAAAATAAACAATGTAATCAAGTTAAATAATTCTTAAATAGTTCTTAAGTAAAATAAAATAACTCTTTAAGTAAACAAAATAAAAAAATTCTTAAATAGTCCTAAAGTAAAATAAAATAATTCTCAAGTAAATAAATTAACTTCAAAGACTTATATGTCTCAGCATTTTTTAGATAGATGCATTTAAGATATCTATACTAGTATATGTTTCTTTGAAACTATGCAATATTTTTTTTTTTTGATACGTAAGATTTATATTTATATTATTAAAATAAAGTATACAAGCATCTGCTAATGCAGGAGATCACCAAAAGCCCTGCTTGCCATTCAAGTTCAGCTGCTACTACCACCCTACTACACCCATCCAAAAGCCTCTAAGGGCAAAACAAGGAGAATCCTCAGCCCATAAATTCCTTACAAACCCTACCACTACGACCACAATCTGCTTTAAGGGCAAAACACGATCTTCATCGAATGCCATACAATCTGCTCTGTGTTCTGTCCCATCAGCATATGAAGACGGTACTCATAATCCACCACTCTATCAACAGACCACTCCTTGTTTTAAGTGCTCATTATGGGCTCCAACTTGTCGACCTTCACATGGACTCTCTGTCAGCACGTACAACCAGGATGGGCAGCTGTTAGCGCCACCCCTGGGAATGATCTCTCGGTTGTTTAAGCCTGACAATAGCCCGCCACTCCTAGTCCACTTCACCTGCCATGTGCCCTCCGCCTCTCATGGAGGGCCGTCCTCCCCACCACCCACAACTATGCAATATTATTCTTCATTTCTATAAGTATAATTCTATTCTGTATAGAATACGTAAATCTGAAATGTCTGTGTTGGTTTTGACATGCCTTTTCTGGGTCAGCTACCTTCCTTCTTTTTCTTATCTTTGAGATCATTGAGTAAAATAAAATAACTCTCAAGTAAATAAAATAACTTCAAAGATTTATTGTCTCAGCATTTTTTAGATAGATTTATTTAAGATATCTATACTAGTATATGTTTCTTTGAAATTATGCAATATTATTCTTCATTTCTCTATTCTGTGTTGAATATGTAAATTTGAAATGCTGGTGCTGGTTTTGCATGCCTTTTCTGGGTCAGCCACCTGCTTTTCCTCATCTTTGAGATCATCTATTTAAATTTCAACATAACTTCTGTTTAAGCAACTGATTTAAGTAAAATTTAATTCTCTTCAAAGGTTGATGTAATCCTCATATATTATCTCTTTGTAGGGCTGCTTCTGCTGTACAGTTGGTTAAAGGGATATCAGTTCTTTCAGTAGATCAACAGAATGTGAATGAATCAGATGATACTCATAGCTCACAACATACATTTTCTAGTGTGCCACAAGAGCAAGAACAATCAGCAAAAACCTCCATAAGCATTGGAAGCTCAGCTCAAGGGCCAAGGAGTGCAAGCATTGAAGACACAATTAATATGGTGAATTATCTTTCTGAAAACAAAGGTCAGAATGGGACTGAGTTTTCTTCTTTGAAGTCTGGGAAGCCATTTGTTGGAGTGGAAGTTGATCATGAATCCATTTCTTTTGATACGGAAAGTCTGGAGCAGACAGCTAATTTTTCTGCAGTTTCCACGGATTTTTCTGCTATGAAGTCCATTGAGATTCAATCTAGTGCTCCACTAAACTCCACAGCAGGTCTAGATTCTTTGAGTACAGCATCTGTTTTGGTGCCAGGATCACCTGTTTCATCAGAGAAGTCAAGCTTTAAAATAGGACAAGCCTCATCTATGTCACCAGTGGTTGCCCTAACATCTTGGCTAGGAAGTTCTTTGCAAAGTGAAAGTAACCTACCTCTAGGAGGTACACCATCAATCACAACACCATCTGTTTCATTCAGTGAAATCGATGGATTGCAAGAGTCAAAATCAACTGCACAAGAAGCAACATCTTCTAATATTCTGATTGATATAAGCCCTAAGCTATTGATGCAAATGGACAGTGCTCGTTCTGGAGGAGGCCCATGTTCAGCAGGTGCTGGGGCTGTGCTGGATTTTATTGCAGAAATTCTAGCTGACATTGTGACTGAACAGGTCAAGGCAACTCAAACTGTGGAGACTCTTCTAGAAACTGTTCCATTATATGTTGGACTTGATTCTGTATTAGTTTTCCAAGGTTTGTGCTTGAGTAGAATGATGAATTTCTTGGAGCGTTTAATTTTACGTGATGAAGAAGAATCTGAGAAAAAACTTGATAAGAATCGATGGTCCTTAAACTTAGATGGATTCAGTTGGTTCATTGTGGATCGTGTATACATGGGTGCTTTTCCAGAACCAGGGGGGGTACTGAAAGCACTAGAGTTTTTACTGTCCATGCTACAACTTTCCAATAAAGATGGACGAATAGAAGAAGCAGTGCCACTTAACAAAGGTCTTCTTTCTCTTACAAGAGGAAGTAGACAAGTTGAAGTTTATGTACAAGCTCTGTTGAAAAATACAAATCGTATGATAATGTATTGCTTTTTACCTTCATTTTTAAGCACCATTGGTGAGGATGATATCCTTTCACATGTGAGCTTATATCTTGAACCTAAAAAAACTTTAACAGGTGGTCCCACTGTGGACTCCTTGGGCATTGATACATGTACAGTATTGCAGTTATTAATGGCTCACAAAAGGTTAATATTTTGTCCAAGCAATTCTGATACAGACCTTATTTGCTGTCTTTGTGTGAACTTGATTGCACTACTATGGGATCAGAGGCAAACTGCAAAGAACATGGCCAGTGAAGTTATCAAGTATCTATTGATAAATCGTCGTGCTGCTTTGGAGGAGTTACTGGTCTCCAAACCTAACCAGGGACAATCATTCGATGTCTTGCATGGAGGCTTTGATAAGTTGTCGGGAAGCAATCAAACAGACTTTTACCTGTGGCTCCATTCTTCAAAGCAAAGTATTTGTAGGGTATTGGAGCAGTGTGCTTCAATAATGTGGATGCAATATATAGCTGGTGCAACGAAGTTTCCAGGGGTGCGAACAAAGGGTATAGAGGCTCGTCGGAAACGGGAGATAATGCGGAGATCACGTGAAAGGACAAAAGTAGATTTGAGGCACTGGGAACAGATGAGTGAGCGCAGATGTGCCTTAGAGTTGGTTCGTGAAGCCATGTCAACAGAATTGAGAGTAGTGCGCCAAGACAAATATGGATGGGTTCTTCATGCTGAAAGTGAATGGCAAGGTCACATTCAGCAGCTTATACACGAGCGTGGAATATGGCCCATGAGGAAGTTTTCTGTAGATCAAGAACCCCAGTGGCAACTCTGCCCTACTGAAGGACCCTATCGCATGCGTAAAAAACTTGAGTGGTTGAAAGTGAAAATTGACACCATTGGACATTTTATTGAAGATTTTCAAGAAGAAAAATTAAGGTCAGCAGAAAAAACTGGATTTGGTATGGATGTTAATGATCCTGATTATGATTCATTTTTTCATCTGTTGTCCGTTGGTGGTGCCAATCAAAAGCAGTTAAGCTATACTGGTAAAGAGGATGAGGAATGCTTTTATGATGAAGCAGAGGAGTTCCAAGATGGAGATGCAAACTCTGCTCCAATTGAGTGGAGTGATGATCAACGCAGCAGTATCAATGATGCAAGTTTACATTCTGCTCTTGAAGCTGGTGGTAAATCCAGTACAATGTCATTACAAATAACAGACAGAGTGTATATGGCGTCCGAGACTTGTTCTCCCAGGCAGTCCTCATCACAGAAAATTGATGATGTGAGTGCAGATGAAAAATCAGAAAGAGATATCCATGACAATGGAGAGTATTTGATTCGACCTTATTTGGAACCTTGTGAAAAGATAAGGTTCCGTTACAATTGTGAGCGTGTTGTTGGTCTTGACAAACATGATGGAATCTTTCTCATTGGTGAGCTGTGCTTGTATGTGATTGAAAATTTCTACATCAATGACTCGGGCCACATCAGTGAGAAAGCTTTTGAGGCTGAAGTATCAGTAATAGATCAAGCCTTAGGTGTCAAAAGCAGTAATGTTGGGAGTGTTGATTTACAGTTTAAGGCACCTGCTTCCTGGGGGATAACTTCCAAATCATGGGCTGGAGGAAGAGCTTGGGCATATAATGGTGGAGCCTGGGGTAAAGAGAAGACATGTGCTAGTGGTAACCTGCCTCATTCTTGGCGAATGTGGAAGTTGGACAGTGTTCATGAGCTTCTAAAGCGTGAGTACCAACTGCGGCCTGTTGCCATTGAGCTTTTTAGTATGGATGGATGCAACGATCTTTTGGTTTTCCACAAAAAGGAAAGAGATGAGGTTTTCAAAAACCTGGTGGCAATGAATCTTCCTCGTAACAGCATGTATGTATAGCTACTCGTATTTATCTTAGCATCTGGCTTGTTGTTTGGATGTTTTCTTTTATCTGTTTCATTTTAAAAGGTTTGATCTTTTATCATGCGAGTTTTCATTTTTCCATTGGCCTCATTTTCATGCTTGCTTGACTGAGAAATGTGCAGAAGGATATCATAAATTTAATTGCTTCTACAGAGGAATATAATTCGAGTGTAAAGAATCTCAGTATAGGATAAAGAGGTGAATTTAAAGGGGTGCTGCAGGTTAAAGGGTTTTGTTTTTCATTTCTCATTTGGGGAGTTTGCAATGTACATGGGTATATTGTAGAAAGATTAAATAAAGAACAGATGCAATAATTTTTTTCCAAGAAGGGGATGGAGGAGGACAGGACTTATCATATTTTTCTAATGTTTATTTTTCCATAGTTTAGAGGGATTTGGAAGAGCAATCTTAATCATGCTAGTGGCTTGACCTTGGGCTTTATTAGCAATTTAGCATATTCAAGAATAGATCTCATAGAAAGAATGGAAAGCTTTTCTCTGAACCATTTTGGCTATTTGCTCATTTGGCTGTCATGTTCCCTTGGTATATTGATATTCAGGAAAGTACAATAAAGTATAACTTAAGTGTTTGATTAGTGTGCACAATGACCTGCTGATTTAGTTGATTTCTTTTAGAACTTTTATCAGTCCCTACTTAATAAGACCAGTGGAACTGTGGATTGACTATTAGATAGTTTAATTTTGAGGATTCTAAATATCATTTACTATGATATGTAGATTCTTTACAATATTTATATTCTATTATTAGACCTTCAAAATTTCCAGGTATCAAGCTTCAGCAGATGCTCACATTTTAGATTTTTTGGATGAGCAGGTTAGATACAACCATCTCAGGGTCATCAAAGCAGGATAGTAATGAAGGGAGTCGTCTTTTTAAGATCATGGCAAAATCTTTCTGCAAAAGGTGGCAGAATGGAGAAATTAGTAACTTTCAGTATCTTATGCACCTCAATACACTTGCAGGACGTGGGTATAATGATCTGACACAGTACCCAGTTTTTCCATGGGTACTTGCAGATTACAAAAGTGAAACATTGGACATGACAAATCCCAACAGCTTTCGTAAACTTGACAAGCCAATTGGTTGCCAAACAGCAGAAGGCGAGGAAGAGTTTAAGAAAAGGTAGTTAATTTCACATTTAGTTTAACTTTGTTTGGCTTGACCTTTTAAAATTTATTTTGGATTTGAGAAATAAGAAACATCAATCAAGGTGTAATGAATTGCAGATATGAGAGTTGGGATGATCCAGATGTTCCGAAGTTTCATTATGGTTCACATTATTCAAGTGCTGGCATTGTCCTGTTTTACCTTATTCGCTTACCGCCATTTAGTATTGAAAATCAAAAGCTACAGGGTGGCCAGTTTGACCACGCTGACCGCCTTTTCAACAGTGTGAAAGATACATGGTTCAGTGCTGCAGGGAAAAGTAACACATCAGATGTAAAAGAGCTAATTCCAGAATTCTTTTACATGCCAGAGTTTTTGGAGAACCGCTTCCATCTTGACTTAGGAGTAAAGCAGTCAGGGGAGAAGGTATCATCAACTCTTACTTTTTGTTCTATTATGATGTTCCATATCTGATTTCAACAGACAATTTTGTTTATTTTCATGGGAATGTCCACTAAGGACCTGAAAACCTTTTTAGATGATTGGCACATTCATGGATGATGGGGTGATCAGTTACAAATTTACAGGCAATTGCTCAATGTATATATTTGTATTGGCAAGTAAAACTGTCTTTGAATCTCAAGCTGTAAACTGATAAGTCTTGGGGTATGCAAAGTAGGGACAAAAACTGATCTCGACAAGATAAAGGTAATAAGAAAATTGCTAGTACAAGGATGTGCGATACATATATTGTTTCAAGGGCACATTGGTTATTGCCAAATACATCAAATTTTTTGCAGTTTTATCACATCCATTTAAGTGGATGGAAAAACATAGGGAAATGTTTCAAAATTTAAAAACAATGTTAATTAAAACCCAGGTTGGGATAAAGGATTTGATTTACATATGGATGCTTCTAATTATGGTATAGGGTGTGCATTAGCACAGGGGGGGCCACACGAGCTAGATCATCCATCATATTTCGCTAGTAGACCGCTATCAAAAACAAAAAATAAATATACAACTATGGAACGAGAAACACTTGAGTGGTCTATTCATTGCAGAAATTTTTCCATGTCTTGTTATCTGTGTTGCTGGTTTAGGTTTAGGTTCAGGTATGGTAGATTTTCCTTTTTTATATGGGTTTGGAAAAAATATAAAAAATTCAAAATATACAAAATATAAAAAGTAAAAAATGCCTTTTTGAAATCAGATATAAAAAATACAAAATATAAAAAATGTCCATAATTGGCACAAAATATACACAATGAACCACCAAAAACATTTGGAAGTTGATTTTTCAGTACCAAATGTTGAATGGTAAATCGAAATGGATTATATTTATGGCTTATGTTCAAAGAATAGGAACAATTTGTGATCAAACTACATTAACATGGTGTCATTGCACATGGAAATTTAATATAAATCATCATATTGCTCTTTGTCAAGAACATCAAGATCATCCAATGGTTCATTAGAACCACAAGCAGCATGAATAACACTCCCACTAAGCTGTGTTATGCATGTTTTGTGTAGCAGCCTCATGCCCCTTGCTGCCAATTGAGAGTAAGGAAGGTTATGCATTGGAAGCATCCAAATTAGAATGCTTTGGTGCTAAATCCCAATGGTTCCTCATCCCCTCTTTGTACTCAACTTGCTTGTATGAGATGAGGTGTAGGTTGGAATGCACATACACCAATTCTTTGGCATTTTTAGTTTCCAACTAGTTGTTCATAAGTTTTAATTGAGTGGATAAAGGAGTATGTATTCTAGTTTTGCTCAGCTAGGTAGGGACTCACAACCTATTGAGACAAAGTCAATACAAAATTACATATATTTTTTTATGTTTTTTCAAAAATAAAATAAAAAATTATGAAAGTAAAGTTGGCTGAAGAAAAGTGAGTAGTTTTAAAAAAAGTACTTGCAATAGAATGTTGATGGCAAGAGGTTGTAGGTAAGTAGATCCTTGGCCATGGAGCTACCACCACCTATGAGTGCCCTTCTTGTACTTATCTCTAATAATGCTAAGGTTGTAACCTAGTGAAGCTATAAAGTTCCCAAACTCGCCCACAAATGTGTCTTCTATATTTGGTTTAGGGATCGGTCTAGAGAATGTTGTCTTGTCCCAATCAATAACTTAAACAATTTGTATGTTGTCACCTTCTTGGACAAAGTATCTTTTTGTGCTATATTCATGGCAAGGAAATGCAATGGGGTGGTCATTTTGTTCTATTGTGTACTAATGATTTTTCCAACCTCATTGATTTTTTTTTGAAGGGTTTTTCGCCTTAATTGTTATTATGCCCTTTATTTCGATCATATAACCCATGTTGTCATATTTTGCCTAAAGATGGCTAGTTTGTGTTAGTAAGTCCATTCATACTCATGATAGGCTTAGTAAAACTCAATAAGTACTCCATATGAAACCCACCAATCTTTATCTAGAATCAATGCTTTGACTTTGTGGGCCCTCATATCTGATTGCCTCCATAAATCCTAGAGGTTGCTCATTACCATGGTGCACAACGCCTCTTGCACCTTCACAAGTCATTTGAAGATGATTGTGTGAGACAAATTAATTCACAACAACCTAATCTAATATTTAAAATATTAAAACAAATTAAATAAAATTCAAGTTTAAAAATTGTATAATTGTTTTAAATTTTTTATATTTATTAAAAGTCTATAATGTAAAATAAAAAATTTAATAAAAATTTAAAAGTTAAAACTGAAATAAATAAAAATAAAAGATAATTTCAGCAAGTTAATTTCAACAGCTCCATCTTTGAGGTGACCTGAAGACGGGCTTGTGACTTAAGATGACCAATCACAAATATTTGGATCTCATTAGCCTTTGCATAGATTTGTTTTATCCACTTGATTTGGGTGCCCAACTTCCACATCATCAAGTTAAGTGATTGAATGGCATATGATGTCCAAAATATTTTCCTGTATCTTGCCTCAGCCAACAACCCCCACAACTTTGCAATTTTTAGCATTATACATTATGACTTAGACAATGATTCTAGGTCCCTCCGACTCAATGGATAATTTCTTCAAGTTACCTTCAACAGCTTCAATTTCAAGGTTAATTGAAGATGGCTTGTGACATCTGATGATAAGTCACAAATATTTGGAACTCATTAGCCCTTGTACAGATTTGTTTTATCCACTTGATTTGGGTTCCCAAATTTTACATCATCAATTCAAGTGATGAATGAAATATGGTGTCCAACATATGTGCAATATCTTGCCTCAACCAACAATGCCCCCAACTTTGCAATTTTTAGCATTATCCATTGTGATTTGGACAATGCTTCTAGACCCAACTGACTGAATGGACTCTATGAGGATCTTGGTGATGAATTTTGCATCCTTCACTTGTCTCTTACATTTAGTTGCTTTAAAAAGCATCGCCCTTTCAGAGCATACTGCAATGAGATTAATTAGGGGCCTATTTATTACAATCTTCCCATCCATTAAATTCAGTGGATCACTAATAGGTTGCAATGAGTATTTGCATAATTGTTTTCCTTAGCCAATAAGATGGTGCGAATCTTTTCATAGCTAGGACTTGTGTTCCCTTATTGATCCCCTTTACTATTTTTGCTAGTATTGTGATTTTATGAGGCTAAAAATAAGTTGATTTGTGTAATACAATAATCAGTAATCTCATTGGCATTGTCCCTTGTTTCATTTTAGAATGGTCTTTCCAATGTGTCCACATCCTCGCTCTTTTGTAGGAAAAATGAGCTTGCAAGGCCTTATAGGATTGAGAGGCCAAATGGTAGATGGGAATTTTGGTAAGTGGTGGTAGATAGAAATGCCAGTAGGTGGTAGGTGGAGCTATTGATGAGTGCTAGGTGGAGATGCCGATAGGTGGATGGTACATATTATTAATAAAATAGTGAAAATTAATAGGATGATACATATTATTAATATAATAGTGAAAATTAATACCATCTTTTAATATTAATCATCATGGACATATTTTTCCATTTATATTCATATTAATAATTTAATAAGCATGGACATATTAATTTTTCACTAAATAAAGTCACTTTTAACTTTTAAGGAACCTGAAAAGTGAGAACAGTCAACTTAACACTTGTAAGTGGTTTAGGGGTCTTACTTTTTTGACAGGTTTGATTCCTATTGTTAGATCTTAACATGGTAGACATCATGGCACAGACAAGCGCTTGTGCTCAGTAGAAATATACCTAGTAATCAAAGGCATAGGTGAAAGTAAATTATTTGGAATAGAAAAGCAAATGACCTTGGGATCTGGTAACACCAAAGTTTTTGTATGAAACTGGGTAAAACAGTGTCAGTCCTTTATTTTATTACATACAACTTTATTTATAGTGGTAAATGCGTGCCTCCACCACAACTTCCATTGGTAATTTACATATTTACATATTATAGATTCTATTCACCATGTTGCTACCCTTAGCCGTTGTCTTATTCAAGGATTTGCCATCTGCCAATGTCAGGTACAAGATGGATCCCAGGTATGTTGAAGATATCGTAAAATTGAAGGATGTAGTGAAACAAGAGAGCTTGGATCTGTTTTGAATTTAGGTTGGGTTGTGGAGCTAGAACTAGTTGCCATTGTAAATCTTGTTGCAACAAGTTCTTTTGTTTATAAACAATACATTCAAAACAAATAAAGCAAAAAAAAGCCTAAATTGTTTAATATTTAAGCATTCATAAAAACTAAGAAAAATGGAAGGAAAACAAGTTGAAAAAAAAAACAGGAGAGTTTGTAAAACAAAAATGAAAAATGAGAGGAAAAAAAAACTTACCTCTTTTTAAAAATCTTCTTCAATGATCTACTTGGGAGCGAATGAATACTTGCAAATGTATAGGAATAGTATTTGGAACTGTCAATGATCAATCTTCAACTCTGTTTGTTGAATGATAAACAAGAATGAAAGTTCAGATTTTTGGAATTGTATTTGCATTTTGCACTCAAAATGAGCTAAAATAAGTTTGTTTTGGTGTTTAATATGCTTTAGTTGACACTTTTAGAGCTAGGAATTCATTTGAGGGTCTCCAAGTCAAAGTCAAAGGTCAAATTTTTTTTAAAAAAAGCAAAAAAAATTAAGGCAGTGCACATAAATGATGGGTTCACTGCAGGCTCGCCATATGCCACTTGAACCCAGGATGAACCCAACCTCCAAATTCTGCACCTTGCTGAAATTTGCAGAGGGATCAAATTGGACTGTGGATCGGGTTTGAACTAGAACTGGATCGAGTCAAAAATCTGACGGATCCGATAACATAGATGCCATGGATACCATAATCTATGAGATTATGAGTTTTGTACACCTAAAATACTTGAGAGTATTTGTTAAAAGAAATATGTATGGAATAGGGGATGCTTTGAAATCAAACACATCAAAAAATTCAAACACAAAAAAATTATTTATTTTGAATTGACTTCCTTGGACTATATTTGAATTTTTCTACAAATAATCGTTGCTTACAAACTACAATAGGACGTTTAATCTGTAGAGTTTGACACCCCCAAAAATAATTGATAAAAAGTAGCCAAAACATTGGATGATACATTGACTAATAGATTGCACCACTTAAAATAGCTTCAAAATAATAATAAAAATATCCTAAAGAAACAACTGATTTTTATTTAAAACAATTTATTAATAGATAAAAAACTTAAATATAGACTCTTAGAAATTGTGCTCCAAACCTGAGATTAAAATATCCTAAATTTAGTTACGGAAACATAGTCTTGGATTGCTTGAAAGTGATGCCTAAAACAAAAACAAAATCTGCTAGTTTTATCTATGCCAAAAACATCTTCAATAGCATAGGATTTTATAATTGTCTGTTATCTTCGTCAGCAGCTGGGACAATTTCATCAATAGTAGTTCAACTTTGTTAGCATCTCTTTATCGACATCTCTTATCCAACAACAGTCTATTGATTTGACATCAGATTTTCCTACATTCTACCCCTTGATGTCAAATCCCTATATCTACAATTTGTCTTGAAATTTGAGTGCATTATCTTTCCTAGTCCTTTAGTCATGCTATTTGCCAACTACTATTCTGACTTGCAAAACTGATTTTCAGTTTTTTTCTCTTGTACCAACTCTCTTATGTAATGGTGCTTTAGTTCTTTGTGTTTTGTCTTTGCATGAAATACTGGATTTTTACTTAGTTGTATTGCTCCACCATTGTCACAAAAGAGCATTGTAGGATTTCTTTGTTCTTCTCTTAGATCTTCCAAAACTCTTCTTAACCAAACTACTTCTGTACATGCTTCTAGTAGTGCAAAATACTCTGCTTCAGTATCAGATAATGCAATTGTTTTCTTCTTTGAACTTCTTGTAACAATCTACTTCTTAATGTAAAACAGTGTTTTGATGTGCTCTTTCTATCATCTGATGATTCTATCCAATCTCCCTTTGAATAACCAAACAACTTTGGAATTTGAATTGAATAATAATGAAATCCATGATCCTCTATTTGTTTCACATGCCTTAGTATCATTTTTGTTTCTTGGAAATGTCTTTTTGTCAGGTCACTCATATAGCTTGAAACCAATGATACTGCAAACATAATATCTAGCCTAGTAGTTGTCAAAAACATTGAACTTCCAAAAATGCTTGTGTATTTTCTTTTTTCTACTTCCAGGAATCCATTTTCTCTCATTAATTTTTCTCCATGTGCAATTGACGCATCAAATTCTTTACAATCTGGCATGTTACACTTCTTCAACGTATTTTGCAGACTCAAATTGACAAATAAATATCTTACCATAAGATTGGTGTACCTCCATGTCCAGAAAATATTGCATTGATCCTAAATTATCCATTTCAAATTCTTTTATCATTGCTTCTCTGAATTCTGTTTTCATTTTGTTTGAGCTTCCTGTATAGATTAGACCATCAACATATAGACATACATACATTTTTTCATAACCTTCCTTCTTGGAATATAGTCTAGGCCCATTCTTTCTTCTCACATATCTCCATTTGCTAAGAACCACATCATTTCTTGAATACTATGTACTTGGTGCTTGTTTTGAACCATAGAGCATTTTCTTCAACCTATTTGCCGTCTTCAAATTCTTGTGTCTGATCTACATGTACTTCCTCTTCAGTGTATCCATCCTTGCTGTGTTGCTAACAATAATATCAATCTTATAGTGTCGTGCCTTGTAATAGGTGCATAGGTTTCTTCACAATCTGTACCATACCTTCGAACAAATCCTTTTGCAACCAATCTAACTTTGTGCCTTTCATTGGTACTATCATGCCTATACTTCATCTTATAAAACCATTTATTTTCTATCACTTCTTTGTCTCTTGGTAGCTTTATAAGCTCCCAAATTTTGTTTCTGTCTATAGCATCAACATTTTCCATTGCTTTAATCGGTTCCTTCTTTTCAACTGCTTCAAACTTCATAGGTTCTGCCTCAATATTTGAGTAAAATCCAGAATTAAGTTGATGTAGATTTTGAACCTTTAACTTTTTCTTCTTGATCCCAATTTTTCCCTTGATATACTGGCTCTTTTTCTTTCTCAAGTGATTTGCGTAGACTTCAACTTCAACATATATAGCATCTCTTAAAATAATGCTTTTCCTACCATCAAGGATAAGTACCATTTTTGAGAAAGGACAAAAAATGGATGCAAAAAGTAAAGCACATACATTTTCAGGTTATAGTGCAGAAAACAAAGCCTACAAAAGAACCAGTATATATGTACTTATCCTTGATTATTATTGATCTTTGCCTTTGATATAGGTGCTCGATCTAGACCACCCATCTACTTAACCTTGTCTTCAGGAGTAGGTAATGATCCATTCAACTCTTTAATCTTTAAATTAACCAATTCTTGCACTCTTCAAAAGTAATAAGTGTATGCTTCCACTTGGGTGTAATCTCCAGATCTTCACAACCATAGCATATTTCACCTCCTCCCCATTTGTTCTCATCATATTCACTATGTGTGTCACTATTAACACAATAATCTTCAACTTTTTCATTATCTTTCATTTTTAAATTCTCAAAATTCATTCTCAGCCTTTGGAACTTTGCACTTCTCTCCTGATTTGTATCTTGATATGAACTTTCTAAATTTTTCATTTCTTTCTTTAATGTCTTGCAATCTGTAATTTTTAGACAAATTCTTAAATCTATCGCAGTTTGAATATTAAAAATTATTAAAGTATTATTGTAATATTTAATGGTCATCTTAGCTTTTAGTTAGTCGGTAGTTTACTTTCAGTTAACTTGTTTGCTTCATTTAGCTTTTTTAGTAACTTTCTGTTTTTGCTTTAGTTCTCTCTAGTTCACGATTGTTTCTTTTTAGAAACATCGTCTTGTAATTTATTATAAAAAGAGTATTCCTCTCCTCTGTTTAATATACAAATACATCAATTTATTATCATTTTATGGTATCAGAGCTTAGGCTCAATCTCTTTTGGCAAATTTTTTAGAAATAAAAATTCATATTTTCCTAAGGATTTTAAAAATAAAAAATAAAATTTCTTAGATTTTTTTGCTCGATTTAAAAAAAAAAAGTCATATGTTAAAAGGTTTTACCTGAAAAAATTTGAGAATTTTATCGAAAGCTTTTTAATAGAGAAAGGTTTTCTGCTCAAGCAAAGATTTGAAGGGTTTGTTACCTGTAGAGATTGTGGATTTTTGCAAAAGATTTTTGGAGGGTTTATTACCTGAAGATTCGCGAGGGTTTTTAGAAGAGTTTCGCGGATTTATTTTTGAGGCGAATTTGAGGTCTTTTCTGCAGATCATGTGAGGTTTTAGGAAAAATCATGGAGGTTTTTTGTCTGATTTTTGCAACCCTTTTTGGAGGAAAATCATGTGCATGTTTTTCTAGTTTCGGTGACATTTTCTAGGCGTTGTTTTACGCGTCCTTTCTTGCAAATAATCACGAGGGTTCGTGGTTCTTTTTTGCATCCGTTTTTCCTTGGCACGCAATTTTTTGTGATTGAGGGTTTTTTTGAAGATGGTTTTTGCTCTTTACCTGGTGCTTTGTGCGCCACCAAGCTTCTGGGCGTGAAAGCACAACTTTCAAAATTTTCGTGGAAGGATTTCGTCCATTTTTTGGATTGAGCACGACCATCTCATGTTTTTGGCACGATTTCCTCTATTTTTGGGCGGCGTGAGATTTTTGTAGGGTTTCTTCTCAAAATCGCGGGTTTGAGGATTTGCGTTTGTTTTTGAAGCTTCTACATGCAACTTCATTTTCTGGGCAATTTTTTTAAGACTGATTTCTGCAGCTAGGGTTTCCTGTGTGTGCAGTGACTTCATCTGTGTGCGAGTTTGTGGGTTTGTAGCGACTAGGGTTTTCGTGGGTGGATTTGTAGTTTTTTAAAAAGTTTTGAGAGTTTTTTTTTTTGAATTTTTTTTTTGCTGGGGATCATTGCAAGGATTTTTGAAGAGTTTTGATTTATCATCAAAGTTTTGATTTAAATTTTTTTTTTTTTTTGCAGTTTTTTGAAGATTTTATTTTTGAAAAAATCTTGCTCTTTTCTGCTGCCTTGTGCAAAGTCTAAGTTTTTGGTGATTTTTTGATCCTCTATTTTGACAATTTTTTAAAAATTGTGGGAGTTGTGCTAGCTGATTGTCTTGAGTTCCATGCTAGCTGATCACAAACTTTACCTCGTTTTTTGTGCTTTTGGAAAATGGTAGGGATGGCATCTTTGACCATCATGTTGAAAAGTACCCAAAGATTCAATGGGAAAAATTACAACACGTGGAAGCAGAGGATGTTTACCATCTTTGAGTACTGGTGTAAAGTTCGTCCCATAGCTGCGGGGAAGGATCAGGACAAGTATGATGGAGGTAATTGGTAGGCAGTTATGCTTCTGAAGTTATTTGTCACCGATGAGATGTTACCAAAAATACCATCTGGTAAGTCTGCTACAAAGATTTGGAAACATTTGAAGGATCTTCACGAGGCCTCAGACAAGGGCAGGGCTTTCTTCTTGAAGAATATGCTGTTTTCCATTATGATGGATGACAAAATGTCTTTGCAAGATCATCTCACAAAGATCAAAGACATTCGCAATCAACTGGAGGCTATTGGTTGTAAGATGGAAGAAGAGGATACGGTGGTCATTACCCTGAAAAGCTTGCCACAATCCTTCAAGCACTTCATCGAAACTCTCAACATTACATCCACCAATGTTGACTTGAAGTTCGATGAGCTGTGCAACAAGCTCTTGCAACGGGATAGGTGGAGGAAGCAGTAGTGAGTCCCATTGTTGAACAAGCGTTTACTGCCAAAGATGGCAAAGGCAAGTCCACTCAGCAGAAAGGATGAGGCAATTTGGAGGAGAGCTCCAAGAAGTCTTTTGCATGCCATTATTGTGGGAAGATTGGTCATATGCAAAAGTATTATAAAAAGTGGTTGGTTGATGAGAAGTCCAATTGGAAAGAGTCTCAGCAGAGTGCTCAAGTGGCAGAGTATACTGAGCAGAAGGAGTTTGCATATTATGAATTCATGGCCATAACACCATCAAAATATGGGTAGACTTAGTTTAAGTTAGTAGAATGACCATTAGGGGAGGGTATTAAAGTATTATTGTAATATTTAATGGTCATCTTAGCTTTTAGTTAATCGGTAGTTTACTTTCAATTAACTTGTTTGCTTCAGTTAGCTTTTAGTAACTTTCTGTTTCTGCTTTAGTTCTCTTTAGTTCATGACTATTTATTTTTAGAAACATCGTCTTGTAATTTATTATAAAAGGAGTATTTCTCTCCTCTAGTTAATATACAAATACATAGATTTATTATCATTTCAAAAATGCTTGAGCATCTTTTTTCTCTTTTTAAATTTTTTTTTTTGAAACTTATCTTTTGCATTCAATGCATCCCAATCTTGAGGTTTAGTATATCCACTTGATATCCTTTACATATTAATACCCTTTTCAATTGATCTCTCCAATAATCAAAATTCTCACCTTTAAACTGTGGAATTGGCATTGTACTATTCTTATCTTCCATTATAGCAAACCAAATAAAGCTGAGATTTTCTTGCAAAGTATTAGGATCATGAGCTATGGTGAAGGAGCTTCAAATCTAAATATGTCCAGTGTAATTCTCACCTTTTGATGATAAACACTTGCTGACAAATGTGGCTTTGATACCACTGTTAATAAAAATTATGTATGGAACATGGGTTGCTCTAAAATTACAAGGTGAAAATGTTATTTATTCTAAATCAATGCATGACATTTTAATTTCTTTACGAATAATCACCTCTTACAAACTGCAGTAGGGCATTTAATATGTAGAATTTGATACCCCTAAACACAATTTAAAAACAGCCAAAAAATTGGGTGATACACTTAACAGTAGATTGCACCACTTAAAATAGCTTCTAAAAAACAAAAACACTTAAATCAGTTAATCGAAAAAAAGCAACAATTGACATAATTTAAAACAATTTATTAATAAATAAAAATCATAGACACCTAATAATTGTGTTCCAAATCTGAGAATAAAATCTCCTAAATTTAGTTTCCTAAACATAGTCTTGGATTGTTGGAAAGTGATACCTAATACTAAAAGATAATCTGTTATTTTTAGCTAAGACCAAAATATCTTTAGTATCATAGGACTTCATCAGAAACTATTTGTTATCTTCGTCAGCAACTGAGAAAATCTTAGTAGCAGCAATTCAACTTTATCATCATCGCTTAATTTTGTTAACATCACTTAACGTCCTCAGCATCACGTCATCAACATCAATTATCCAACAATGTTTTGCTGATATGACATCAAATTTTCCTACAATATTCTATATTTTAAAATTTTGTTTCCTTTTAGCTCAAATCTTCGTTTCTACTCATTTTCTTTTTGCAAACTTGTGTATGTGATCAATGTATCTTCTAATTGGTTAGTTTATTTATGTCTTTAAAGTTGGTTTAGTGAAGGGTGGATAGAAAAAACCATAGTTTACATACTCGGACTCGAAGAGTATTCGGCAAGCCCAAAAATTTTGACTCGGCAAATTAAAAAGTAGTAAAATTTCTTATAAAAACACTTTTTTTTTTGCAAAATTCAGTTACAACATACCTATACACACTACATTATGCACACATACATATCTATACACAAACACAGGATGCCAAGTTTGCATGCATATACGCACACAGACATATCTATACACATACAATCACACAGTTTCTTGTTTCACTTATCAGTGTATCATGATATCATATTATCATCAATCATGTATGCATATCAATATTAAGTTTAACTATCAAGTATGCATATCAATAATACGGTAATACCATTAAAATCTGTGTATAACTATAGACAAACTTAAACTATTAATTATGATAATGTTCATTAAACTGTTTAATGTTTAAAAATTTACACATTATCAATATACACAAACCTATCGACTGTGTATGATGATGTGTAATATCAGTCGACAGGTTTGTGTATATTGATAATGTGTTGCTAGTAACACCGTAGCGTACACAATAAAACTAGTCCAAATCGCATCAAACGATGCAGTGTTTGTAAGGCCCACTAAACAGGGGTTTTATAAGTACCAAGTCGCATCATACACACATCCAAAATGCGCCAAAACATGTCGAAATCGTGCAAAAATAAGCACATGAAAAGCGTGTTTCATCTGTTCTTGGGTTTTTTGTGAGTACTCTGATGGTTTTCCGCGAGTTTTCTAGAAAAAAGGGTAATTTTTTTTTTGCATCTTGAGCCGAGAGTAAAAGCAAAGAGTACTTGCCCAAGCAAAAAATGGGAGAGTACTCGGCCACTTGGCGATTAATCGCAAACTATGTAATCTATGGAAAAAACTATTAGATTCTTAATTTTTTTAATATTTCAAGGTCTTTTTAATTTACCAAGTCTTTTCTGAGCTTGAGTGCTAAGTTCAAGTCCAAGTCAAAAACTAGCTCACCAAGTCGGAGTCTTCTAACTATAATATATACCATATATATTTACATACATGAAATATATACAACATGTATATACATATATTTTTATGCATGTGATTATGCTCTTTTCTAAAGTTTCTTGGTACATGCTTACACATGATATGGGTATGCAGCATCTGGTTCAAACCACTAAAGAATGGTTATGTTGTTATGAGGGTGCAAGGTGTGGAACCTCAAAAAGTAGGTACACATGTACTTTTCAAAGTGAAAATATCAAACATGAAAATTGAAAGTTGAACAAGGTGTGGAACCTCAAAAAGTAGGTACACATGTATTGTTCAAAGTGAAAATATCAAACGTGAAAATCAAAACTTGAACCACAAAACCACCATGGTGAAACATAGTAAACTTTAAATCAAATTATATCATATCATCATAAGATATTATATAATCTTGATGCATCAATAACTGCCATGAACCCTTACAAAATTATCTTAATGTCTAAAGCATTCAATAACTGTTATTTACTACATTAAATCAAAATTATAAAATCTCGGAGATTTCAGATGACAAGTTTAATGAATAATGGCAGATCTTGAATCAAGACAAGTCAATCATTGTTTGCTGGTTGGAATTTGAGCCCTTAATTTTCTATATTCTATCTGTTCAACATCAATAATACAAATTAAAGAATGGTGATTTTGAAAAGGAGTTAATTTGAATGAGTAGAGCGATTTTGAATAAGAGTTACTTTGAATGAATAATACAAAGTAAATAATGGTGAATTTGAGTAAGAGTTAATTTGAATGAATCTATAGCAACCATCCAACATTTTTCTGAACCTTGACAAATTCTGTTTGCATCCAAGGTGTGGAATCAGGGGATGGATTCTCAAATACAACTTTAAATACTGTTTACATATAGTCACAAATTACACTGTCATCACCCATTGAGCTATTGCATTGATATAATGCATTACTAAATATAAAGATTTGGTTGCCAATATTTAGAGTCAGCTAAGCTGACAACTATTTGACAATTTCAAATACTTGTTTATAGTATTCCAACCAATTTGACTTATAGTAACTCCATTCAATTGAACAAAGTGAATACTACAAATTATTTTGAACATGGTGGAAATCAAGGTACCAAAGTAGTTTTGATTCTTGTAAATTATTTGAGTAATGAAATTGGGTGAAGTCTCATTATTAAAGGTGGCACAATTTAGAAGGAAATAGTGTTCATTGTCAGCTTTGTGCCCTTAAAATTTTCAAATTCCCTCATTCAAGGAGTTTTTGACTTTAGTCCAGTGATCAGTTTCACTTTGTGAGTCATGAGAATTAGTTCTTATTTTGACAATAATTATTTTGTTTCTCAAGCTCACAGTGTCAGAAAAACTATTTTGATCAGTTAAACCAGAAGCAATATAGTCTTTGTAATACCTCAGTTTCCATTTATTAGTAATTTCATTAGCCTTTAGCAATATTCATCTTATGAAACTATTTATACCTTCGTATACCAAATATGAGATTATTTTCTATATTAATAATATGCCCTAGAAGAATATCAAGGGGTGTAGGAGCTTGATATTTAGTGTTTTTCACTTGGCCTATGGCCATTTGTTTAGTGCGGGCCTGTTGCCATTAACTTCTTAATGCTTGTGGCCATTAATTTGCTAAAAATAAAATTAAATAGAATATGTATTTATATAATAATCTTACAAGAACTGTTGTAATCTTTCAAGCTGTGTAGGTAGGAAGCAGTCTAGTTTGTGGTCGCTGGAGATTCCATCCATGATTAAAAGAGGTCCACTTTGCAACTGCTTTAGAAAAGAGTCAAAGACTGAATTTTTGGTAAAAGAAAAATAAAATTAGTTATAGAGAGCAATCTGGAAAGGAAATGTTGTTTGCATACAAGTTCACAAATTTAGAGAAACATAGAGCCAAATTTAATCTTTGCTGTCGAAGTGACCTAGAAATGGATACTGGAAGCACTTATATTTTTGGGGCCGTGTATGGTTCATTGTGGAGAAGTCCGTACACAGAATATAAAAAGTACAAAGAAAAAATAACTATAAAATCAATGTTTATGTGCAAAATCAATATCAAAAGGAAAAACACTAACAAAATGCTACATAGCTTAACATATCATAAGTTTATAAATTAATAAAATTATGATTTATGAGTAAGGTTAAGTTCTAAATATATATATCATATACTTGCTGGGTTCATCCAGGAAACATCTTGGAAATGTAGGGCCCTTCTTGGAAATGATAGTTGTTTTGGTAAGGACTTTGTAAGAACCTGGGAACCGTGGCAGTTTCTGAAGAGAACAAAAACAAGGATTATTATTGTTGACCAGGTGATATTCATGGGCAACAAGAAGGATTAAAATACTTTTGTTTTAGAAAATCATTTGTGAGTTACCTAAAGACTTAAGAAAGTAAAAATGAATGTACTCTATGGAATAAAATTTCTTTAATGAGGATTTTGTAAATTGTTTAAATAATTTATAAAATTAAAAACATGATTGGAGTTGCAGAATATAATAGTTTATACCTCATGATCTACTTGATTCTACAGTGATAGAACAAAAATAACTTGTAATTAGCATTGCAAAAAGTCTAGATTTACTACAATCTGTGTGAGATTGTGAAGAATTATTATACAAACATTGATCAACAGAAGTCCAAAATGTGAGAACAAATAATTGCATTCCCTCAATTGTCAAAGACCAACAGTGCTCAAATGAATTGGATTATCTGGGATAAGTCGCAAACAAACAGAGCTAAGAAATTCATAACACAAATTAATAATTATATGTGAAAACTAAAATAATAGCAATTCAAATTAATTTCCAAACAGAAATCGAATGTGATTTGAATGAGATCACACTATTCACTGAACGTGCAAATGGTAGAAGAAAATGGTTTTTGTACAAAATTTCTTCAGTTTAGCTCCATACAAATCTTCCTTCTCTTTTCTCACATACGCTCCTCTAGATATAATGTCTCGGCTAAAATTTCTTGTGGAAGAGGAGAAAAAATGTTAATTGCTTTTCTTGTTCAGCAGACAATGATAGTCTTGTCCGGTAGTTGAATGGCTAGGAACATTAGTTACATGTGCAAGATCACCCTGCTTCTTACTCTTAGAACCTTGCAACCAATTTCACACACCAATTGTTAAATACACTTGGGGGGATATGGATGGTACCACTTGCATTGTATTCTTCCCTATACCATCCATTCCTGGGGGCTTTTCTTAGATGCATGTGTGACCCTTTTTGTTCTCTTCCAAACAAGGTCAAACAAGTACAGTCATTACTCGATCACCGCATTCTTTCCATTTTGGGTGTTTTGTTGGGTTCACATCTTGCTGAATCCCATTAATAGAAAAACCAGTGTTACAAGACTCGCCCAAACTCGGCGAGTACTCGCGAATCCTGAGGCAAGTGACCCTAAATGAGTCCTAGAGACTCAGTTGCCGAGTACTCGCTGGACTCGCCGAGTCTCGTGCCCCAAACTCGGCCATTTTGATTAATTTTTTTTAAAAAAAATTGCAACCTTTTTTTTTCAATTTTTTTAATTAAATGGTGTGCGCCATGAAGGTTTGTGTGGTTTTGAAGGTCTTCATTTGGGCTTGGTGGCGCTCCGCCCCGGAACCGCTGCGACCCTGGGGGGCGCTGCCCCTCGACCCCGGGGGCGCTGCCCCCAGACCCCCACAAGGGGCGCTTTCCCCCCCAAACCCTCATCAAACTATAGGTCTAAGCATGTTATAGGCCAATGATGAATCATGATCATAAAAACCTACAAAATACATATCCCCTGTTGCGAATCTTTGCATCTTTCACAGTCAAAGCCATAATCAAGGATTATCTTGTTTCAAAATTCATACATTAGACAACAAAACATGCAGTCTTGAAGGCTTCAATAAAATTTTAATAATAAAATCCTCACTTGAATATACACACCAATCATTGAGACACAAGCAAATATCATGGCTACATCATCATCTAGGACCTAACTTAGACACTAGCGCATGACTTGTCGTGATATTGGGATGAGTAATGCAAGCTCTTCTGAGCCATAGACTTAATTTTTTAGTTTTGATATTTGTTTTGATGCCATGGATTTCATATTCCATGAGTTTTGTATACATTTGACAATATTTATATCATAGTTGGAAAACTCGGACTCGCCGCGGACTTGGCAGCCCAAAAATATGACTCGGACTCGGGACTCGGGACGGACTCGGGAAAAGACTCGGCAAAAAAAAAAACCGTAGTTTTACAAAAAAAACAAGAACAAATTAATGCATTTAGAGAATATAAGAGCTTAATTTGATTATCAAACACTCATTAATTCAAAGATTACACATGTCATATGATCATCAAACACTCAATAATTGAAATTTAATCATTCATAGTCATCAAATACTCATAGTTTCACTTTCAATGTATAACAACATCACAAGTGTATAAATGTTTACATATAATCATGTCAAAAAGAGGAAAACATTAACAACCACATATAATCTACATCTTCCTCTTTCCCCTCCCAATGGTACTCAATTTTGGAGGCCTAGAACTAGAAGGTGCCCGTGTTGTAGTATGCAAACGAGGACTAGGAGATCGAGCAGGGGAAAAATGATATTCAAATGTGTCTTCGTTGTCCTCCATGGCATCCAATCTTGCTGCTTCTTCTTCTTCTGCTGCTGCTCTCTCTAATTCAGCAATATCCTCATCAGTAAGTAAGACATCAGCCTCATCATTTTGTTCATTAATAGTCCATTCACCATATGGATCAATGTCATCCAAGTCGATGGACTCGTGTGAAACACCCTCCACCTTCCTAGTTCGAAGGCGAAGGTTGTACCGAACAAAAACTAAATCATTTAGGCGCTGCTGAGTCAACCTGTTTCTTTTCTTTGTGTGAATGTTTTCAAATAAACTCCAATTGCGTTCACACCCAGAAGCACTGCATGGCTGCGACAAGACACGTATGGCTAGCTTTTGAAGATTTGGTGTGCTAGCACCATAGTTCTCCCACCATAGATCTACAAAAACATGTTTAAAAAATATAAGTATTAAGAAATAAGAATAAAGTAAAAATCTATATGTAAGAATCAAGTTTCTAATTTCAATTTTTACCTGGTTGTTGTTTTCCTCTCCTTTCAATTGCTTGTTGGGAGGAAAAGAGTCTCCCCTCTGCACCCTTGTAGACCTTGAATAGATAAAAGAAAAAGTAAATCAAATATAGAAAATTCATAGATAGTCAAGGCTCAACATTGCAAATTCATAAATAAGATGTAACAAATCTCACCTCCAACTCATCAAGCACCTTATCTCTCAGCTCACTATCAGGCACCATCCTATCAATGCAAGTGACAACACCGTCCATGACCTCCTCATCCGCCTTAAATGAGTCCAAGAAGTAGAACTTCGGATTCAAGAAGTAGGCAAAGGCATGAATCGGCTGGTGGAGTTGGTTTGTCCATCTCCGATCAATGATGCGCCATATGATTTCATATTTCCTTTTGTTGCCGCCATAGTAACGTGATATGGCCTCTTTGGCCCTATCCATGGCCTCATAGATGAAACCCATTGGCATGCCATCTCCATCCACCATACGAAGAACCCTCACCAAAGGCTCTGTCACCTAAAAAAATGAAAACAAATGTTAAATTATAACAAAATTAACCCCTCAAAAAATAAAAAACAGCAAATAGATTATCATGTATAATTTTTTTTGTGTGATTGCTACTTACCCCCATCAGCTCCTCTCCATTTTTGATGAATGTCTCATCAAAAACTATGCTAACAATCCTCTCCCCTTCAGCTCTACTGGAAAATGAGGACTCCTTCCAAGCATCCGACACAAACATTTGCTTGAGATGACCAATGGCACTAAGAATGCTTTGCAATGTGAGGAAGTGGCTAGCAAATCGTGTCACTCCAGGTCGCACAAGGTCCTTGCCATTTGTGAATTTCCTCATCAAAGAAAGCACCCAAGTATGGTTGTAGATAAATTTTGTAACACTTTTTGCATCTTCAACCACTCTTTTGACCCATGAAATCTTTCCAATATCCTCTAACAATAGGTCCAAGCAATGTGCAGCACATGGAGACCATGCAATTGTGGGATACCTCTCCATAAGTAGCCTACCTGCAGCTACATATGCAGCTGCGTTGTCCGTGATAATTTGGACAACATTATCAACTCCAACCTCCTGGACCACCCCATCCAATAGACTGCATAAAGTCTCAGCATTTTTAACTTCATGGGAGGCATCTATTGATTTTAGGAACACCAATCCACCATTTGAGGCCACTAAAAAGTTCAGGAGAGTTCTATTCCGTCCATCTGTCCACCCATCAGATAAAATGCTGCAACCTTTTCTTCGCCAAAATTTCTTTTGCTCATCAACTACAAGCTGTGTATTCTTTACGGATTCCTCTAGCAATGGCCCACTCAAATCTTTAGCTGATGGGGTCTTAAACCCCTTTCCTGCAACTGTAAGGGCATTCACTAAACCTTCCCAATATGGGCTGCTTGCAACATTGAAAGGTAGATTATTGTAGTACCAAAAATTTGCAGCAGCCATCCTAGCTTCATGATGCTTTTCCTTATTCCAACCGGTACCTTCAAGTGAAGGTTGTGCTCCTGGAACATTACGTGGAATAAAATAATTTGGTCCTGATGAAGGACCGTGGCCAGCACTAGCAGTAGAATAGGAACCCTCAGGACTCTCACCAAAAGATGAATGTGGAGCACGAACACTTGGACTTGCAGCAGTAGCACCATGAGGCATAGTTGGTGTAGAAGGGGATCCACTCATCATTGATGCTAGGGCATTCTTTGTTTTTTGTCTTTCATCTTTTTTTAGCTCATAGTCAGCAAGAAGGGCCTTTATCTCTCTAATAATCTCAGGAGTAGTTTTAGGGCATCCCTCCACATTTTGCCCAGGTATCCTTGCAAGGTGGTATTTTAACCTGTTTATTCCTCCTGTCATCCATTTTTGACATTCAGTACATGTCACTTCACCTTTTTTGGTTCCTGGTATTCCATACTTCCATGCAGGGTCTTTTCTTATTCCCTTTGGATTTGAAGACGACATTGCTGTTTCAAGTTCAACGTGGAAAAAAAAAAATCAGCAAGGGTTTGCAAAAAAATCAGCAAAAAAATGTGATTCAAAGTTTCATTTATTTGCAAAAAAAAAAGAATGCAAAACCAAGCTAGAAATAGTAGGAAATTAGGAATTAGGCTATTAAGGAAAATAGAAAAAAAATTTGGCAGCATATCCCCTTATTTTTCTTGATTTTTTTAAATTTTGAAAGCAAGAAAACAAAAAAAAAGAAATGTTAGATCACTTACCTGACTCTATTTTGATCTTTTTAGCTCCTCCTCCTGCCTTCTTTCAAGCTAAAACCAATTTGCAGACCTTAAAAACACCAATCTTCAAGTTAGAAATAACAAAAAATAAAAAAAATGTATGGGTTTTAACCCAGTTTGACGCCCCAGCCGCGGACGAGAGTCCTGGGTCGGGACTCCCGAGTCCGTGGCGAGGCGACTCGGCTCAGCCACGGACTCCCGAGTCCACCGAGTCCGCGGCGAGTCCTGAAGAGTCCGCAAACTTTGATTTATATATCTGAATGTGTTATTTCCTTCAGCTAAAATTTGCATTTATACTTATGTGATCGATATATGTTTGTGTATAGGATCATAGTAGTTTCTATTTCATGATGTTATTGTGTATTTGAGGTTTATTCACTAAAGGGTGCATGAAACAAGCTTTAAATCCTTAAAAATCTCTAAATTTCAAGGGTTTTTCTATTTGCCGAGTCTTGGGCGAGTCTAGGCTCCGAGTCCGAGTCCGAGGCGAGTCCGAGTCTTGTAACTATGAGAAAAACAGCATTGAATCCTCACAATATATGGATCTTATCTAAATATTGCCCTCCCAACCCCCCCGCCTCCCCAAAAAAATGAAAACTTATCCACATCTTATTACATCGAGAGGCATAACTTTCAGCTACAGCCGGGTGTGGTGGTGGTGTGTAATGTTTGTGGATGGTTCACAACTAATGGCTAACCTTAAGTAATAATCCAAACAATAATGATGGCTAAACATAAATAATAATCCAAAAACACATAATTACTAAATTTAATTAAAATGTTCAATTTAATTGGACATTAAAAATGAGTTAATGTTAAATAGAAGTGGGTGGAATATGATATATTGGTCATTCAAATTGTAGACCATCTAAATATTGAAGGAGTCGTTATCTTGCATGTTTGGCATATGGAGCTATAAGAGGCATGCAAATTTGTTAATTGTATTAATAAATTACTCAGTATGTTTAAAAAAGAAAGGAGCACATTTAGATAAGATAGGGGCAGAATGCGAAGGAGAATGAAACTGGATTTCAAAGAAGAAATGCAAAGAATGGAAAGGATGGCAGTTAATATGTGAGAGTGGGACACATGGACTACAAGAATAATTTTATGGCAGTTATATGGATGCTTTGGATTGCTTTTTGAAGTGGGTTGCAGATGGAATAAGTAGGTGGTGGTTTTTTTAATTAGTATTCTCATCCATGTTTTTAGGAATTATTTCACCCTTTGTCTAAGGGCTATTCATGCATTAATTCCCATTCTTTTTAATCTTGTTGTTGCTCTTAATAGATCACATTGTATATTGATATCGATACCTATCATTTTGGGGGAAAGAGTGTGGCTTTATTTCTTAATGTGCAAATTCATAATAGGCTCCAATGGGGAATAAATCCAAAATGGAAAGAGAGGAAATCATCTTTTACTTTCCTTACATAACCATTTAGAAATCCACATTTTCTCTTTATAGAATAGTTCCAAAATGGAAAGAAAGGAAATCATCTTTTACTTTCCTTAAATAACCATTTGGCAATCCACATTTCCTTGTCTTTTGTCACACAACTTTCCTTATATTGATGCAAACAGCTCAGAAATCTTAAAGATATCCATATGATAACTGCTGAGAGATATCAATCTCAAGGTGCTTATCTTGGATTTTTCACGTTGTTATGGTAGCTGCCTCATGATTGAAATCTCTTGGCATTTTTCAAATAGATAAATTTGAGATAGATAAGCTAGTTTTTTCTCATATTTTTTCAGATAAATATATTTAAGATATCTTATTAGTTTTAAAGATACCCAAATATGTTCTTCAAAGTTTGCATAAGAGAAAGTTGTCATAGAGCTATCTCCATTACTTTTGAGGTGTTCTTGTAGTAATATGGGTGCATAAGATTGAGGGATGACTGTAGGTGTCTGTCATCCTAGAAATTTAATGCTTTCCACCTAAGTGGCCCGTCCAAGGACGGGAATGGGTATGGGGTTGTAATGCCCTTTTCAAGACTTGCCCTAAATTTTTCCCTCAAATCACAAATTGCAACGAATTAGGGTTAGGGGTTCATTTTTCCAAATAAATATTTCTTTAATGATGCAATCCTGGATTGGAATATTGCAATCACCACATGAACAATATATATATATATATATATATGCTTATTAGAGTTAGTCAATTACATCACATCCATAGATTATCAACAATGCAAACATATTAGGATTTTGGGAGAAGGGACATGATGGGTCTGCACAAAGCCATATACCAAGCCTAAGAGGGTGTATACCACAGCCCTCCCCCTTGGCGACTTGTATCTGCTTTCCCCATCAATGCCTTGACTCCCTGAAGACACTTGCCATCTTGTGGGATTGGGCGAAGGTCGCAAGTGGGCTCTTTTGGCTCTTACCACTCCACCCTAGGCTCTTCCTTCTTGTGGAATTGGGCGGAGGTCGTAAGTGGGCTTTTTTGGCTCTTACCACTTCGCCCCAGGCCCTTTCCCACAAGGTGGGTTTCAGACACTCAAGCATATCACATATTCTATCGCAAGACATATACTAAAATATTATTTATTATCCATAAGCAAGATATATACATATGTAAAGCGATGAATGGCAGAAAATATCTGATGTACCCCTGATTAGATATGTATTTCTGATAACAACGATCTGCTGTGCTGGATTGGACTGGTTTTCTTTTGATTGCTGTTCTCTAGCTTTTCCCTCTTTTCACCGATCTGTTCTTAATACTCATAAGATATTGTTAGTGTGGACCAATAGATAAGCATCTATTATTCATACTTATATTAAAGCATCATAATTTCTTATAAGGTTCAATAATTGCTGAAAGCATTGTTATTGCATAATATATATATATATATATATATTTCCATGATCATTTTATATGAACTTATCTGATTATGTCTGCATGCTGCACACAGAGATATGTTCCAGGCTTCTCATTCTTCTTCCCATTCGATCTGCTATAATACTCTGAATAAATCTGCTGATCTCTATTTCTTTATATCAGACTTTCTATTTATTTCCCATATTTTACTTCCAAATCCGATTATATCATATTAATGTTACTGCTGCTATATGAGTGCAGATTTCCTTCTTATTTCTCTATATATCTCCTTCTTTATATCCTCAGATATTAGTATCCTTCCCTTCTTCCAAAAAATGTATTTCTCTTCTTTTTGTACCCCCATAGTGGGAAGAGACATAGCTCTTCACAAAGTCTTATCCCTTCTCCCAAGGGATATGCCTCCTTAAAAGAGTTGTTTCTCTTTAACCAAATCGCAGCTTGTTATACCTTAATCACACTCCATGCATAATCATTTTGGATGAGTTTATGAAGATCGGCTTTGCTGAGGATTATTAATTCCAGCGCTACCTTATGTATTGAGTCGGCCCAAGCAATTTAAAGGATATTTAATCTTATTTCTTATAAAAGGTTGCTGCTGTTTATGACTTTCTTCCCAACTCTAATTCCATGGGCAATTTTATATAGATATATTACTTTGGCAGGGCTGGTCAGCCAAAGATAAGTAAGATATTAATTTTATTTTGTCTTTCATAATGCAAAGTCTTTAAAGGTAGTTGGTCAGCATTAGGCATGAACTTGTCTTGATCATGGCAGTGGCATGACGGGTTTTGACAATGGTATGACAGTAATTTTTTTTCCTTGGGTATTGGTATGGTTTGACTATATAAATATATTATATTGAAAAAATTTAAAATTATAAAATATAAAAACAGTGATATTCATAATTGCCAATAAACAAAATATTTAAATACCTCAATGCAAAAATGAAAACTCATAAATTCATAATTTGGTGACTTGTCAAATGTCAATACACAATGAAAATTCCAATCAATATTCAATAATTTTCATATTGCTCTTCATTGAGAGCATCAAAGTCAATATTTGGTCAATTTCATTTGAACCACAATGAATTACTATGCCACTTCCACTAGCCATGTCATATGCAGAAGCAGCCTCATCTAAAGTGATTTTTGACAAGTTGTACAACAATAATGTCTAAGTCAGCACACTCGAGAGGTAGATCCCAATCCCTTGTCACCCCCTCACTGTAATCAAGTTCCTTATGTGACAAGAGATCCCAATAATTAGTGGTCTAGGAGTGAAGACCCCAACGGGGTTGAGGGGTAGTGCCCTCATGAGGATCTAGGGTCAACACCACTAAGCCTAAATTAGGGCTTTTGAAACCACACAAACCTTAATGGTGCACGTGATTTTCACAATTTTATCACTTAAGGGTGAAATTGGGTATTTGGCATTTATTCCGTTTATAAAATCTTTTAATTTTATAATTTTTTTTCCACTAATCTGACATAAATATTTCAAAATTACAATTATTTATAAAATCTGGTCACAAAATTGATATATTTTCTTACAGTGAGTGAAAAGCTGGCTAACTTTTGCTTTGGACAAAGATTAATTTCTGTATAAAAAAATTGTGATTTTATCATAAATCCTCATGCCTAGTACAGACGAACAGTAGAAAAGCTTCTCATTCTATTTAAAGCACTAGAACATTAATTGTAAAATGCATTTGAAGCCTTTGCAAGTTTAGATTTTGTAGCATGCCAATAACACTTTAGAATAATGAGATAAAGGGAAAGAACAATACCGATAAGATCTAAAATGAAAATCTAGAAGATGGAGAAGAGCATCAAATATCAAAATGGTGCCATTGTCCAATAATATATTTCTTATAAAGATATGTCAATAATACACATCATAAAATGTTGGAAATATATTGTAGGAAATTCCGAAAGACTATGGCAAGAGACACACGCACAAACTTCAACATCTGGAGCACATTAGAGTGTATGAAACATGCCACTCAAAATGACAAGGCTAGAACACACTTTGTGAAGGTTTTGTTTCATTTATAGTATATCCTTTCAACAAACAGAATGTTAATCTGCAGTGGTATCTGGAAAAAAAAAAACATTTGTAACAATTTTGAGAATCCTGTGGTTTGCAATCTGAGCATGATTTTCAGTCTTTTTGACATTTCTTTGGTAAGTTTTGATCTTCATGGGTGGCTGGAATAATCATTGAGCCATCTAAGAATTGAAAAATAGAATACATTAAGTAATTGTTATGGCCATGAGTAATACAACAAAACTAGTAGCATTACTTTAATTCTTGATGCTGCAGAAAGTGTGGGGTATGAACTCTAATCTAAGTTGCCGGTTCGGGTACGGAAACAGATGCGGGTTCGGGTTCGCCAGTTCGGCAATTTTTTTTTCCCTAGGGTACGGGTACGGGTACGGGTACGACCGTACTATATATATATATATATATATTTATAAACATAATGATAATGCCATAGACTCATAAGCATGCTCAAAATTATAATCATATGATCATAATGCCATAATGCCATAGAATATTGAAACAATGAAATATGCCATACGGCAATACCTCATATAATCTGTAATCATATTCATAATTTGCAAAAATGTAAATAGTAAATTAGTAAATACTCAAGTTTTAAAATGTCATTACACATTGAAAATTCAAATTACAATCAAGACAATATTTAATTCAGTATTACTATTCTTCAAATTCGTCTTCATCAAATTCGTCGTCCTCAATTGGTTCAATTTCATTTGAACCACTATCAATTGGATTGCCACTCCCACTAGGTGCATTAGTTGCCTCATTGTCATCTATAGAAGCAAGGTAAGTTGTGCAACTATAGCTTGGAGGCAAAAAAATGGTGGTTTTGCTCTTTTGAGTTTGCAAAATGAGCCTCATTTGGTCGGCCAAGTCAATATAAGGCAATCTGGGCACTTTTTAGGGTTTTATTTTTTGTTTTTAAGTTGTGTTTTTGCCTTTTTCTAGGCTGGATGACGTGGGTCTGCTCGGGTCCTTTTGGGTTCTCCCCGGGTTCAGCCAGGGTTCTCCATTTTCCACCCGGGTTCTCTGTGGGTCCTTAGAAGGACCCACAAAGAACCCGGGTGGAAAATGGAGAACCCAGGAGAACCCAGAGAAGAACCGAACCAGAACCAGAACCCACACGTATTTTGGCCAGTTTGGGGAGCTAAAATGAAGAACCCGGTAACATAGACTCTAATCATGAAAGGAGGTGCACTTCTAGTCATTTCTGGATTAAGGGGCTGTTGGAAAATGAAAGGTTTTACTTTTATTATTGGCCACTCTAGGTATGGTTTTGGTGAATCTAGGGAGGAGTCAGAAGATGATTGAACTGGTCATAAAGACAGACAGCAATGCTAGGGTGGCCTTAGGGAGTGCTGAAATATCACAAGCAGCCATAGCTTTAAGAAGCAAACGGAAGAATGGTGAATGTAGCCAAAAAAATCATTTCACGCTCAACAGATTCCTTATTAACAGCTTTACTTGTTTCTCATTTGGAAAAAAAAATTTGGTAGGTAAAAATTTATTTGAAAAATCCATCTTTCTCAAAAAGAGAAGAAAATTAGATTTGAGTTCTTGTGGAAGAGGTTGTAGTTGGTTGATAACAACAAAGAAATGCAAATACTATTTTCACATGTCCTGGGGAGTCGCCTATTATCTCATTATTCTGGTTTTAGAATCATTACAGTGCACACATGATTCCTATCTAGGATCTCTTTATTTCAGGTTTTTATTGTTTCAAGTCTCCTTTCTATAATGTCTTTTGCTTGCAATAATTAGTCCATTCTGATAGCAGCATACTTTTTTGTTGTTTTTTCCTTATTCTCCAGGTTGACAACGTTGTATTGCCTCCTTGGGCCAAAGGTAGTGTACGTGAATTTATTCGCAAACACCGAGAAGCTTTAGAATCTGAATACGTTTCAGAGCATTTGCATCATTGGATAGATCTCATATTTGGACACCGACAGAGGGGAAAGGTGCATGTTATGAAAGCGAGGACTTATTGTGCTTAATTCGTACTTTACATTATTTGCTTGCTGGAAAATGAACCTCATTTCTGGCAGAATTTTATTTGGTCTGGTTATGCTCCTTACATGTTGTTTGTCTCTGACAGGCTGCTGAAGAGGTAACCAATGTCTTTTACCATTATACATATGAAGGAAGTGTTGATATTGATGCTGTTTCAGATCCGGCAATGAAGGCTTCAATCTTGGCTCAGATAAATCATTTTGGACAGACCCCTAGACAGCTCTTTTTCAAGCCGCATGTCAAGCGGAGGTGTCAACAAAAACATCCTGTTCATGCACTTCGTCATTCTAGTCTTTTAGCAGCACATGAAATCCGAAACACTGCATCTTCTATATCTCAGATAGTAAATTTTCATGATAAAATTCTTGTGGCTGGTCTAAATTGCTTACTTAAACCTCGGTCATACAGCAAATATATTGCCTGGGGTTTTCCAGATCGTAGTTTGCGCTTTCTTTTGTACGACCAGGAAAAGCTTATTTCAACTCATGAGGCCCTTCATGGTGGCAGTCAAGTGCAATGTGCAGGAATAAGTCGTGATGGAAGAATCTTAGTGACTGGTGGTGATGATGGTGTCGTCTTAGTATGGCGACTACGTAAGGATGGAACTCGTGGTCAGCGTCGTTTGCATTTGCAAAGGGCTTTATGTGCACATACTGGAAAAATAACATGTATAGCTGTCTGTCAACCTTACAGTCTGATTGTCAGTGGTTCTGAAGACCGTACCGTCATTTTCTGGGACCTCAGCAGCCTGGAATTTGTGAGGCAGCTTCCAGAACTTTCAGCTCCAGCCTCAGCTGTACATGCAAATGAATTGACTGGTGAGGTGGTAACGGCAGCTGGTACCATGCTTGCTGTATGGAGTATAAATGGTGATTGTTTAGCTGTTGTAAATACTTCACAATTGCCTTCAGATTTTGCTATTTCAGTAACAAGCTCAACCTTTTCAGACTGGATGGAAACAAATTGGTATGTGACTGGTCATCAGAGTGGTGCTGTGAAAGTCTGGCACATGGTGCATGTAACTGAGGAAGAAGGGAGTATACGCAGACAAATCCAGAGTTCAGATTCAATTTCTAAAGGCGGTGCCACAACCATCAGAAGCAGGTTATCCACTTCATCTGGAGGTTTAGACGTTGATTTTATGGTGCCTGAGTACCATCTTATTCTGTTCAAGGTTCTCAAGTCGCACAAACATCCGGTTACAGCAGTTCATCTCTCAAGTGACTTGAAGCAGTTGCTAAGTGGTGATGCATCAGGTCGTTTATTATCATGGACATTGCCTGATGAGAACTCTAAGAATCCATCAGTGCAGGAAAAACATTATGAGAAAAGTTTTCCGTAAGTTTTGGTGATGAAATGAGCTAAAAAGCTTTATTCATCTGATGAGAGGGCGCTACAGTTTCCAAAATGTAAACTCAAAAATCACTCCTACAAAGCTTCTTTAAGATATATGTATATTTTGAATTTGTGGCAATGATAATGTTCTGAAGTCAGAGAGGTTCTGTAACTTTCCACATTGATGATCAGAGCTGTTGGGTGCTGCCAAGTTCAAGTCTGGAGAACTCCATTTTGGTGATTTAGGGAAAATCGGAGAATCTATTAGTTGGTGCAGAACTTCACTTTTTCAGAGATCAAGGTGAAGCAGTTGTGTTGGATCTGTTTTGTCGGGTTGTAGAAAGAATGGCTCTAATTTAAATTACTGACTTCCTTTCTAACACATGTAGAGTATGGAATAGGCTGCTCAAGGTTTGGAAGAATGAAAGCCCTGTGAAAGTTCCTATTGTATCATAAAGGATTGGGCAGTTCTATTTTACACATTATTGGTATATTAGCTAATTCTTTAAACAGGTGTAATTAAACACCTCTTCTAGTTTTGGTGGTGTAAATTGGATTATTTATGCAGGCTGTTTTGTAGCCCTGCTGTGTTACTCTAGTATCCAAGGGCTGTTTTGTAGCCCTGATCTCATTTGCTCTCTGATATGCTGTCATCACCAATGACATCCACATATACACCTAAAAGAGAGAAAAATGAAATATATTGATTTTTGCAGAGATGTTAAATGTCTTTTATTATGTGTAAAACTAATAGAGCAATTTTACAATATATATCTCCAGGCTCCAGTCAATAAATTGATGTAGATCAAAATTGTGTATAATCACTATATAAAGTTGAAACAAATGTGCAGTGTTGTACAATCAAGGACACAAAAAGGATATAGTTAAGAAAAGATGGGGACATATGCCTGGTGTCTGAGAGGCATACTGGATGCACGGGATGCCTTGGAGATGGAAGAAGAACAATGCAATGCCCCTTCCCTTTGCAAAAAGACTGAATATATCTCCCATTTTAGGAAATGCCACAGGGATGTTCTGCAGTCCATGGGATTTCAGGTCGTGGCAATTATCATAACTTTAAAAAGAACATTAAAAAAACTCTTAAATTGCACAGTTTCAATCAAGGACAAATAAAGGATATAGTCAGAAAAACATGGGGACAAATCCCTGGAGTCTGGGAGCTGTAATAGATGTCTGGGATGCCTTGGGGATGGAGGGACCAGGATGGAACAACCCACCCATGCCACCCTACAAAAAGGCTGGAGATGTTTCCCTCTTAGGAAATGCCATGGGGATGTTCTGCAATCCATGGATGTCAGGTCACAGTGACTATCATGACTTTAATTTTTTTTTTTAAAGAAACCCTTAAAGTACATGGATTAAAGCAAGGACAGATTAAGGATAGTCAGAACATGGGGATGCATCGTAGTTGTACTGGATGTTTGGAATGCCTTAGGGATAGAGCTTTGGAGGAACAGGGATTTGGGAAGAAATGCCTCCTCCCCAGCAGAAAGACTGGAGATGTCTCTCCTTTAAGGTAATGCCAAGGGGATATCCTGCAGTCTGTGGGGGGTGTCAGGTTTCGGTGGCAATTACGACTTCAAAACAACATTTTAAAAAACTCATAAATTGCAGAGATTTATATTCTTCGTAAGAATTTTTCATGCATAAATTGAAACCATGAAAAATAGAATGCGAGATGCAAAGAACATATCTAGTCAAAAGAAAATATTTGACTGAACAATTTTGTAACAAATCATTAAGACTACAGAAGTCTACATTAAGAAAATAAAACTGGATAGCAAAACTACAAGGTCCAAAATCTTCATCAATCAATTTCAAACTTTGAGATTAAAATTACGTTTCCTTCATAGAAAGGCAATTTAACTGGGATTCACTCAGAGGAAAAACGAATTTAATTAAAAAGTAAAGGGAAAAGTTATTGAAGAAATATTTATTATCGTGTATGATGTTACTATTGTTTTACAAATATAGTTAAGACAACATAGGAAAGTTGTAGCTCCACCAAACCAAGAGAACACATTCATTAGCCATTAGATAAGAAATATGAAGTTCGAGGGCATTCTTGGGATTTCTCCATGTGGTGGTGAATGAAGGATCACGTAACGATAATGTCACTGCTTTGTCGAAACACCTCCATGAACACACCATAGCAATTCAAAGCATGTTTCATTAACAGTTCTACCAAATGATGCAATGAAAATGTTGAAGACATTATTGATGAGGCTAGTGTTACAGCGAAAGAAAAAAAGAGACAAAAAGGTCCATAAAAATAAAATAATTGAATGAAGAGGTCATCCATATTTAATTTTTTTGGAAGACGATGAGGGGACCTGCCCTATGGAAATGAAAAATCTTCTCCTGTTCTCTTCACTTTTCTTCACCTTGTAGAAATGTTTGTAGAGTCTAAAATTGCATGCGCTATTCAATTCACTTAGAAATGTTTTAAGATTAACTTTGCTTAATTTTGAGCCTAAAACCCTTCTTAGGATGCCATGCTTACGCATTCCCACTACTATATAAAATTCTTCCTTATTCCTGGCCTTTTGAAAAGTTTCCCTCCGCTTGGACGTTAATGTGACCAAGGTGGTGACCTTGGTCGCTAGTGAGATTGTAGTAACTAGTGTGATCATAGTAGTGACATATGCGCAAGCCAATTTTTAAATGTACAAAGACAATTCTTGGCTTTTTTTTGCATTTAAAAATGTTAGTCTAATTCCAATTTTATAAAAGCATGTTTTATGTCTCATTTAAGCTATTTTATTTCTCTTTTGGGAATCTTGTTTGCAATATTAAGCACTCTCCTAATCATTCAACGTATTAGCAATTGTTTTTGTTAATCTCAACAATTTTTCAAAGAGCTTTCTAAATAAATTTTATAGGCTTTCTCTGCAATCTTTTGACATTCCTCCAAAGTTGATATTGACAGTGTAAATAGTCATTATTTACTTAGCTAATCATCTTTCTAGGACTGACTTTTCCACACTCATAACTTAAGTTTACTTATATTTCTTTTGCTTTTCTAAATATTCTCTCTCAATTTTTTTGATTTTTAAACCAAATATTTACAATAGAAACAATCACCCGTTAAGGTTAGCATAACCAAAACGTACATGAAAAAACTCTAACCAAGAATGCGCCCTAAAATCACTTAAGGAGGAGGGGCGCGCATATGGTCAGAGGATCCCTAGGATCTACTGAATCAACAAGTACAAGATTATACTGAAAGAGAAATATTAAACTCGACACCAAGGATGTGCACTCAAGATTCTTTTGCAGGCGAGGTGCTAACATATGGTGGAGTACTACTGCTGAATTGAAATAACAACAAGGCGGATAACCAGCCAATGAACTTTCCACGTTACCACCAAATAGTGGGTGGAAAAGATTACAACATTAATGACTTCTTCTGCTGTGGCAGGCATCCACTGAAACGTGGAAATTCTCCACTTGAAGTGGGTATGAAAGATGTTACAAAACAGATTGTCCTCATTGGTGGTAAACCATCCAGGGGTGCGTAGTGTGAAATTAATTAAATAGAGCAGCAATAATAAAACTGAAACAATACTACTGTTAGCAGCTTGTACAAAAGAGAAGGCTGCAATTTACAATGTCAATTCACCAATATTCAAGCACCTTGTTATACATTATCTCCTTGTCAGAATATAACGAGAAAAGAAGAAGAGAGATGGAAAACAACAATTGATTCTAATTCTGATCAGCGAACTGTAATTCTGGAAATGTATATCAACAACTACAAAAATTCATAAATTGCTCACAACTCAATCAAAATACCTTCGAAATGCGTGATTCCAAGTGCAATGATCAACTAGAAGATAGGCGCCCTTGCTAAGATGAAGAAACAACCTCAAAACACCCTTATTTGTTTATGGCACAAATCCCCATGCAAGTTGAAATGTACGACCTTCCTTGAGGGGCGATTTTGACATTTAAAATCAAAGACTCCAAACTAAAATTTGCAAATTGGTAGGAAGGGTCGCCCCAAGCATAGGATTATGATGAACAAATACCCATAACCAAATTAGAATTACCCTTAAAGCTATTAATGATTTTCACCTACAGTAATGACTGAATCAGCAACAATAAAATCTGGAAATAACATCTGAATCTTCAACTTTCAGGCTCAATGTGCACTTCTGAATGAAGCACACTCTCGATTCATCATCTAGGGAACCATAGTTTCAGGCCCGAAGAGTGGAATAGAATTTCTAAGCTCTCCTTTAGTCGGATTCTGGATTTCAAACCAGCAGCATAACTTTGCTTTCCAAAACATAACATAATCAACTCTCCACAATGCAACAATATATAAGTTTCAATGGGCAAATGAAACACTTTGAATTCCAAGAAGTCGAATCACTTCAACTTCCCAAGAGACACCTTTAACCATTCACTTTATTGTGAAATAATAAAACATTATCCCCTTCCCTTTAGGCATCCATTTTACTTTGCAACAATAAAACATTTAATAAATCATTAAATGCTCGACATGACCCCTTAATGCCCCCTCTTTAAAACAACATGAAGTTATTACTCCTAGGCGTGGGGGTACAACTTAAAATCATGAAATTAACTAAGTATAACATTTAGTCCAAGGAGATAACCAAAACCAAAGCCAATACTGAAACTGAAGGATTGCCACAAATAACATGATGACCTAAGCTGAACTGCAGATGATGATACTGCCAAGATTAGACTTACTAAAAATAGCCACTACCAAAAATAGTAAGTTCACTTCAACTCAACAGAAAGCCAAACTAAATTGCAAAAAATTGAGTTGCTGCTAGAGTGATATTGCTATAAATATACTTACCAAAAATAGCATATTACTATAAATAGTAAGTTTTCCGAAACTACATCTGTATGCCAACTGAGCAGTATCATGACTTACTATAAATAGTAAGTGTTCCCATTTTGCTTAGGCTACGAGTTTTTGGAAATAGGCTAAATCCAATTGTAGAGCGTAGGGCTAAGTCGGGGATATTACAGCCCGCCCTTCCCAAAATTGCTTGTCCTCAAGCAATGTAACCACACTCCAAGGAAACTATTTGATCCATACTATGCCAAGTAGGATCCCGGGGTCCCAAATCCACCTCTGAGAGAACCCACCATGCTGATGCTGCATCACTTTGATCACACAAGAATTACCAACACTCCAAATCTGCACTAACCCTCCTTGTAACCCCAAAGAGTCACCATATCTGAGACCCAAACTGATAGACCTGGAAGAACTGATGTAAAAAATAACTTGCAGCATCTTATGTCCTGAAAACTCTGAGGAGTCTAAAACAACAAGACCACAATCTAACACATTCATGAGCAGTAAGGCAAATAATTTTCTCAATTCAAAAGCATGCTCCATATCATAACTCCTCATAGCACCAAGCAGAGTCATGACAACATATGTGACTCTTCCAATACTTCTTGCAAAGGAAAGAGCAACTCCTTGCAAGAGATCCCCCATCACATCCTCAAAAATCTGTGAAGATGTATAATGCCTTTTTTGAAAAAAACTGAGATGACTCCATGAAAATCTTACAAATTTCACCTCATGAGTCTCCAATTGGTGGACCAAATCATTTTCTAACTTATTGCCCCAAACACTGGCATAGGAGAAAACACAGAGAAGGCCACTATTGAACATTAGAGAACATCCCATACATGAATTATGGCTACACTGTAACAATCCTTTTCTCATTCGAGGCTCAAAATAAGTCCTAGTAGTAGACTGGAAGGTTAGAAAATGGAAATACCAACCAACTAACAGGTCTGATTTAGACAATTTGAAATCTGATTTATGAAAAATCAGCATCCCTAACAATCTGCAGTAGCTGTAACAAAAGAATTTCTCATTAAAATTGACATAGCTGCTCATGAACAAGGCGGGTGACTTCTTCAATAAAGGTCCCAATGCCACCACAAACCATCTTCCAATCATATTTCCATCCAAGAACACCAATTTATGATCAGAAATAAAAATCCAATAACAGGAAAAGAAGGTAGCAGCAATCATAGAACTGAAATTTTTACACTTATCTCTCCAACCAACCTTCTTTTTATGCTTACCATTCTTCAGTAGAAAATACTTGGGATCCCAAATTCTAACTTTCAATTGGAGACAAGTCCCAACACAAGAGCTGATGATCTCAACAACATTTTGAAAACAATGTGCCGGTTTATCCCTCTTAGAATTTTCAATAATATCTTTTTGCCAAGTAATGCCAGGATCCCATACTATCAACAATGCATTACCATTTATGAAACGAAGAATTGTTTTCATATGAATCATCTGATTCTCTCGTTCCATCTGAATAAACACTTCTTGAAACTCCAAGAAGTAATCAACAAACCTATGTTCGTTGAAGAAATGGAACCCAAAATCTTCTGTCATATATTTCCGGAAAGATTCCATGAACCCTTCATCAAGTACAATTCTGAAATCTATCACTCTAAGAGAAGATGGTGATGAACTAAAATTTGATAAGAGTCTCACAGGCATCCTTATCAAAAAATAAATAAAACCTTCATCATCATGACCATCAACTCTTTGCTGATGAGCAATAAGAGCGTCTCCATTTCTTTGTGTTCCAAGAGTTACCCATTCTTGTTGAGTGGGTGCACTAGGAGCAGCAGTAGAGTCAACTTAATGCAACTCTCATATCAACTCTCTAACGCTGAAAGACAAACTCAAATTCCCTCCTTCAGTAATCTCTGAAGAAATTCCTTCATCAATATCAAAAAGAGGATTTACATAAACTTTATTAGCACCTTCTTCATACAACAAATTGTCAAAAGCCTGAAAAACTTGTTGATGAGAGTTTGAATACTTCGGTTTCTCAAGACAACATTCCAATTCATATGTTTCTTGTATTTGATCAAACTCATCAAGAATTACCTGAAGCTCCTTAGCTCTTCTTTCTTTTTCTTACTCCCGTGAATAATGTACAACATAAATCTGATTCTCTGCTTCAATTAGAGTCTCATGCACTTCTTGCAACTTGGCTTTGTTGAGCTCGTTACACTCCAATGTCTTGTCGACAATTTTGACCACTTTGTCTTTAACACGAATGATGTGCAAAAGACTTGATTTGATTTTCTCCAAGGCAAACTTAATGAACTCCATATCAGCAATGGAAATGCAACATACATCCTCTCCTCTAGGCACAACATAAATTAAATTTTCAACATGCTGATGCAATTCATTCATCAAGCTGTGACAAAACTTGAATTCCATTTTCAGCAGTTTATGAGCTTGAACTGCAATCCTCATATGCTGGCTGAGATGTTGTAGGACAACTTTGATGGACAAAGATTTCAAAAATCGTTTGAGTTGCACTTCCCAACTTGTGTCGCATGTGATGGACACTCTTCATCATTCCATCCATAGTGCCTTCTAATTCCTTAGCTTTTTGCCTTAGCTTGTTTTCAGGTGAAGAGAAATCTGCCTTATAACTACTAGAAGCTTCACCTTCCATGTTGTCTTCTACACTTGATTTAAGAGAATTGATCAAATCAGCTTTGAAATGGGAAGTGACTTCAACTTCCTCTTTCTTCTCCTCCTCCTTGACTTGACTTTCAAACCAGCATTCTTTGGAATTGTGAAAAAGCAAGCTGGTTGAACACATATCTTCAACTAACCGAACTTCTCCTTCATTTGAATATGCACTTATGGCCTCTTCTTGCATCTTTGTTTCAACTTTTCTTTCCAAAAGTTCTTTCCTTGAATCTTCAACATGAGGCTTCTTCACACAAGTCAACTCACTGTTCTCCTCTATAGAAAACAAGAGTACCTCACTAGTCTTCAAAGCTTCCACTGACACATTACATTCTTCTACATAATGCTTAGATGAGTGCAAATGCGTAGATACCCATTGAACTTTTGCAATGTCTTCAAAGGGGTTCCAACTTTCATCCTCCTCCTCAGCTTCAGAGATCTCCTCTTTGTCCTCAACAGTCTTCTTCAAACATGACTTTAATTTTTCTTCACAATGACTGAAAATTTCTTTGACTAACAAATCAGTAGTTGGAGAAATCTGCTCTCCTCGTTCAAAGGCATTCTTAAGAAGGACTTGAACACTTTCGGGAAGAGTATCAGCTACTTTGATGGTGTCAATTAGAACATTTTTAATAGCTGCAAACACCTCCTCTTCCTGCTCACTCCAAGTCGAAGTGAATAGATAATCAAACAAATGGTAAATCTGATTTTCCATCCCCAATTCTATCAGAAGGATGCAAGTTCTTATTTCTAAAAATGTCTTCAGGACAGCAACTCTTCTTGGAAACAAAACACTCCCAATTTCATCCATATCTTGAAAACTCTCCACAATCATACTTAATATGGTCTTCATAGTTTATTCATCATAGGGAAATTGTGGCTCCACAATTCTTATCACTTCCATGAAACAAGAAGAAATTAGCAGCTTAGTTTCATCATCTGGATGCCTCAACCAATAAGGTTGATTCAAAACATTAATTGCAAGAGTTAATGCCAACTGCATTTCCTTTGAAAGTGATGGCTTCACTTGTCTCAAACATTGTTCTAACAAATGAAGAATATTCTCTTCATTTCTCCTTGACTGAAATTCTTTGCCAAGTCTCTTTCCAACCAAAAAGAGAGTCTGTGCCAATTTCCTCTCTTCTTCATTAGCCATGCCTTATTCTGACAAGACAAGGTTTCACAAACCTCTGAAAAGTGTCAATTTCAAAAACTTCTGAAGCTGAAACTAAACTTTGTTCTGCTTACGGATGTAGTATCGATCTTCTCTGACTCTCATCTGATAACTAAAACGCTGAAATTCACACGATGGCAGGAAAACAGACTCTGATACCATTGAAATATTCTCTCTCAATTTTTTTGATTTTTAAACCAAACATTTACAATAGAAACAATCACCCATTAAGGTTAGCATAACCAAAACGTACACGAAAAAACTCTAACCAAGAATGCACCCTAAAACCACTTAAGGAGGAGGGGTGAGCAAATGGTCAGAGGATCCCTAGGATCTACTGAATCAACAAGTACGAGATTATACTGAAAGAGAAATATTAAACTCGACACCAAGGATGTGCACTCAAGATCCTTTTGCAGGCGAGGTGCTAACATATGATGGAGTACTACTGCTGAATTGAAATAACAATAAGGCGGATAACCAGCCAATGAACTTTCCACGCTACCACCAAACAGTGGGGGTAAGATATTACAACATTAAAGACTTCTTCTGCTGCGGTAGGCATCCACTGAAATGTGGGAATTCTTCACTTGAAGTGGGTATGAAAGAGGTTACAAAACAGATTGTCCTCACTGGCGGTAAACCATTCAGGGGTGCTTAGTGTGAAATTAATTAAATAGAGCAGCAATAATAAAACTGAAACAGTACTACTGTTAGTAGCTTGTACAAAAGAGAAGGCTGCAATTTACAATGTCAATTTCACCAATATTCAAGCACCTTGTTATACATTATCTCCCTGTCAGAATATAACGAGAAAAGAAGAAGAGAGATGGAAAACAACAATTGATTCTAATTATGATCAGCGAACTGTAATTCTGGAAATGTATATCAACAACTACAAAAATTCATAAATTGCTCACAACTCAATCAAAATACCTCTGAAATGCGTGATTCCAAGTGCAATGATCAACTAGAAGATAGGCGCCCTTGCTAAGATGAAGTAACAACCTCAAAACACCCTTATTTATTTATGGCACAAATCCCCATGCAAGCTGAAGTGTACGACCCTCCTTGAGGGGCAATTTTGACATAAAATCAAAGACTCCAAACTAAAACCTGCAAATTGGTAGGAAGGGTCGCCCCAAGCATAGGATTATGATGAACAAATACCCATAACCAAATTAGAATTACCCTTAAAGTTGTTAATGATTTTCACCTACAACCATGATTGAATCAGCAACAGTAAAATCTGGAAATAACATCTGAATCTTCAACATTGAGGCTCAATGTGCACTTCTGAATGAAGCACACTCTCGATCCATCATCTAGGGAACTATAGTTTCAGGTCCGAAGAGTGGAATAAAATTGCTAAGCTCTCCCTTAGCCGGATTTTGGATTTCAAACCAACAGCATAACTTTGCTTTCCAAAACATGACATAATCAACTCTCCACAATACAACAATATATAAGTTTCAATGGGCAAATGAAACACTTTGAATTCCAAGAAGTTGAATCACTTCAACTTCCCAAGAGACGCACCTTTAACCATTCACTTTATTGTGAAATAATAAAACATTATCCCCTTCCCTTTAGGTGTCCATTTTACTTTGCAACAATAAAACATTTAATAAATCATTAAATGCTCAACATGACCCCTTAATGTCCCCTCTTTAAAACAACATGAAGTTATTACTCCTAGACGTGGGGGTACAACTTAAAATCATGAAATTAACTAAGTATAACACTTAGTCCAAGGAGATAACCAAAACCAAAGCCAATACTGAAACTGAAGGATTGCCACAAATAACATGATGACCTGAGCTGAACTGCAGATGATGATACTGCCAAGATTAGACTTACTAAAAATAGCCACTGCCAAAAATAGTAAGTTCACTTCAACTCAACAGAAAGCCAAACTGAATTGCAAAAGATTGAGTTGCTGCTAGAGTGATATTGCTATAAATATACTTACCAAAAATAGCATATTGCTATAAATAGTAAGTTTGCCGAAACCACATCTATATGCCAACTGAGCAGTATCATGACTTACTATAAATAGTAAGTGTTCCCATTTTGCTTAGCCTACGAGTTTCTGGAAATAGGCTAAATCCAATTGTAGAGCGTAGGGCTAAATCGGGGACATTACATTTTCTCACTTCGTAGCATTGAGATATCTGTCCTCATCACGTGAAACACTTATTGACACTTGTTTAGACTTGTCAAGTGAGTTCACAAGTGCCCCATCTTTGGAAGGGTAGTCAATCATTGTCTCCTACTTTCTCATCTCATTCACCTTGCTTATATATGCAAAATTTTTTCATTGTATTATACACTTTTCATTTTATATTGATAGACATACTATTGTGTTCATATTTTCACTTGTGGAAGGTTATCAATTCAAGCTTTTTGATTTTGGTTTTCTCCTACATAGTACTGAGCCATGAGAGCATATTCTTTCCCGTATCAAGATGACTCCTACACAACCCTATCAACAAAGTGTCATGGAGCCAAACAAACACCAACAAAAACCATCATTGTGTCCAAAAGCCTCGAGAAATGAAGAAATACCCTTCGTTTTGTCATATTTGGTAACATTGTTTTTTTTGCAATTTTTTGGGCCCCTGATCTTATTGTACGAAAAGTTTAAAAAATATCGATTTTTTTAACAGAGGGCTAATATGCCCTTCTCTGTCAATCAACCCATATGCTATTTTTGGCTATTTTCGACCTATTTGCAAGGTATTTGGCCCATTTGCAAACATATTGTGGCCTATTTGACATGTTTGCAGGTCAACATTGGAGTTTATTGTGATATTTATTTGGTCATTTTTTGCAAAGGTTTCGTGGTTTTTGCACACAACATATTTTGTGGAATCTTCGCAATTTTTTTATATACCTGCGCCAAGTGATAGCTCCATCCAGCACCCACAAGATGAAGATCTCCACGACTGCTCACTCCATCTTAGCAACCCCTCTATCATATTAGTTGCGATCTTCATTCACTATTATTGGCGTGGTCATTCATATTCCACCTGCAGGTTTTATCGCTCCTGTTGAGCATCCCACTCTTTGGAGGTGTGGCAACTACATATGTGGTGTCAGAACCTGCATAAAGGCGGCTTTATAGTTTTAGACTTGCACACAGGGTTTCGCCCCTCAACAACAACCAGTAGAGGCCCCATTGACCTGCTCAAGGCCTTCATTCTCTCGACCTACTCATTGGTGTAAGAATAATAAACATTTCAGTTATGTTTAGTTAGTGGACAGTTATGTCCAATTAGGTATTTCAGTTTTATTAAATCTTGTATAAAAATTTCTCCCGTTCTCTTTACTCAATACAAGAGTTTAATCTTTGCTGCTTCTCTCCATTCGATAGATAGATGATCTGCAGATCATCATTTGTTCTGTTTTGTTTGTAATCATTGATACCTTCAATTGGTGTCAAAGCACCCAGTTGATTGAAGGAGATTTGAAGTCTTAGAAAAAGAGTGACAAAATTTGGAAGAGATCGTGGCATTTTAAGGGAAAGTGGCTGCAACCAAAGAAGACGGAAAGAAGACCAAAAAAAAGCAGAGAGGGTTGCTGGTTTTTGATTGAAGGAGAGAAAAGTCTAAAGAAAATAAGTTGTTTCTTTTTATCGCAAGAGGCCTTTGTTGCTGTTCTAAACTTTGTGAAAGTTGTGAATGAATGAATGAAAGATTTTAGTGGCGTCCACGAGACTAAACAGTCTAAGGGACCAAGACAAAATCAGGCCTAATCTGTCTTCATGCTCTTTTTCAAGTTGAGTCTCCTACCATTAATTTTGACTAGAAGGCTAGCCGTTTGATTAATCTTGCCTTCCCCAAAGAGCTGGTGCATATTATCAACTTTCAAACTATTTTCATGTTGAGTAAGGATATCCTCGTAAGTGGTGCATTCCATGATGAAGTGTCATTCCGTTTCCACAGTCCCCTTATTGCAAAAAATACAAGTTCTTTCTTCCCAAGTTTTTTTGGGTATCTTCCACCTATCGGTCTCACACCTAAAGTGATGTGATTCCATCCTCAATTGCGCAACTAACAACCTTGCTTTTCCTGTAATAGCTGCACTTAGATAAGTTTTTTCACCATGATCCTTTTCCGGGTTAAACTCTTTGATGTAGTAAGCTTTTTTACGCCCAATCTGATTTGCCCACATGACAGTTCTAAATTTTTCATTCACATAGCTTTTTATTTCACTATTGGTGCTAGGACACTCTTGCAAATTGATGTCCCACTTGTTCATCCACTTCTTGTTCTGCTTCATCCAAGTTTTTTTCCTATGATCTAGCAACTCCTTCATAACCATTTTAGGCCAGCAGTGGTCATCCATGTTTTCAACCTTCTTTAAATAGCTTATCAACCGAGTTAATGCTGATGCTTCCAATGGAAAAGTACTTGCTTTAGCTAAAAGAATTTCATATGGGACTGTGGTTTTAACTTTGAGATTGCTTGTTATTAGATGTTTCCGAATTCTTTCTAGTTGCTTCCAACTGCACTTTGACATACTGCTTCCCCACACTTCGCACCCATAAAGAACAACCGACACAACAAGCAAACCAAAAAAGGTTTTCTTGGTTTTCCAATCCCAAAGCTCGGCTTTTCTACACCTATTCTGCAAAAGGTAGGAGGCTTTCCAACCTCCTAGCATCATTTTCATACGACAAGTCTCCCAACTAAGCTTATGATGAAAGTCTATCCCAAGATACTTGTATTCTTTCACAATTTCAAACAGGCTACTTTAAAAAAAAAAGGTATTTTGTTTATCTTTTCTGTTCAATGAGAAAATCATGATTTTGGTCTTGATGATATTCACTTGCATCCCAACCTCCTGACAAAAGAGTTCAAGAGCTTTCAAGTGTTCTCTTAATCCATGAGCTGTTTTTGAAATTAGGATAAGATCATCAGCATTTAATAGAAGTTTCACCACATAGCCTGCCAGCTGAATACCATCCCCATCTATATAGCTTAAGTAAGCGTCCAACTTATCAATGTATAACCCAAAAAGCGTGGAGGATAGAGGGAAGCCCTGTTTAAATCCAATGTCGCTACCAAAACACTCTGACATACCATCACTAGTTCTGATTTTAGCTCTAACCTTCTCATACAATCTATGAACAGCTGCTCTATACTCATTTGGGATGCCTAATTCCTCCATTCTATTCCATAGTTTGTCTCTAGGTACCGTGTTAAAAGCTTTCTTAAAGTCTACAAAACAACAATAAGCCTCCTCACCTTGGATGTTCCAAAAAATTTCAATCAAATGTCTAAGGGTGATACAGTGATCAATGGTAGAGTGTCTCGACCTAAAGCCTACCTACCCCTTTGCCCTTTTGCCCTCATTTTCTGCCCAACTGCTGATCCTCCGTTCAACCATGCTCCCAAAGAGCTTGTCAAAGATAGGATTGACCATAATCGTGCGGTAGTTAGATGGATTATTGATATCACCACTTTTAAATAAATGAATGACCACATTGGTAGTCCACTCCCCAGGGAAACCATCGCGATTGACATTATTGAAAATTATTTTTATGTGAGGGGCAAGAGTCTCAATCCCCCATTTTAAAAATTCAGCCTATAACCCATCAATGTCTTGTGCTTTACCACTAGCTAAATTCTTTATTCCTTGTTCAATATCCTCTACCGTGAATAGTTCCATTGATGTGTTAAGAACAGGTAGATGGTCTTTTTCGTGAACTCGCTCGTAAAGAAGCCTAGCATATTCTAACCATTGGACATCCGTAATACTGTTTTCAGTCTTCTTTTTCCTTTGCTACAATTCTCTCCAAAAGCCTTTAGGATTCTGTTTTCCAAGAGAGATTAGCTCCTTCCTTCTTGTATTCTTTGTCCATTCCACTCTTTTTTAGTGATCTCTTTGCTGCCTTACAATCTTCATCATACCACAAATTTTCCGAGAAAGTGTTTGCAACGCTCATCTTGGGGTGAGACCTTTTGCATGCCTTTAAGGCTTTGTGAGTTATTGGAATTAGCGAATTGCTGTGAATGTGGACATCCCCCTCTTTTGTTGTTTTGACCTCTCTGTTATTCTTTAAATCATGGAATGCTATTCAAGAACACCACTAAATATCTCTCTATTTTCTTTATTCAAGAGGATTTTACCCTTGGGGAGGGTGTTTTTTTGCATGTGTTGAACTTGTTTAATGTGTTGGATGATCGGGTAAATACGAAGCTTAACCAGAAAAGGGAAGTGGTCATATTTCATCCCGATAGGGAAATCCTTAATATCAAACTCCATCAATCTAGAGACAAAGGCTTGAGAGCAAATCATGTAGTCCACCACACTTTGACCATTATACGTTTTGCATGTGATACCTCCCAACTTTGGCCAATCTCTCATCCTATTGCAGATAACCATGCCATATAGACTACAAAGTCCAAGTAATTTTGCCCCAAAAGGGGTCACCTCACCATTCCCATCTTGGGATGTTCTTTCCCAGTAATGGTCTTCACCTTCCTCCAACCAAAGAGGGTTATTCTCCCCTTTTTCCTCCCTGCTCAATTGAAGAGACTGATTATTAGTTGTCCTTGCATTAAAGTCGCCCATTAAAACAACATCTCCAAGTGTGTTGAAAATATATATATCTTTTTTTAGTGAGGCATACGGGTCTTCATTGTCTAAATTTTTTTTTCTATAGAACTTAGAATTTTTTGGAGCAAAAGAACAAGTTGCCAATCTAAAAGTCACCCCATTTTCAGTTATTTGCAGCCATATGTACTGCTTATTTGCATCTTGTTTTTCGAGTTCAACAATTCCCTGCCACTTCTCACTTATTAGCACTGTAACTCCCTCGCGACCTTTGCCTGAATCATTCCCTTTGTTCCAAACTGAAACTTTCTTATACCCTTCAAAAACTAGAACCTTGCAGCCATCGTGTTCATGTGTTTCGATAAGAATGATAATATCTTTGCCTTATGCTATAGGCCCCAATCCAGGTCCTCTTCTCCATGGATATCCTCTACAATTCCAACTTACAACATGTAAGTACTCCTGTGGGGCCCCAAATCCCTATTTCTTGTTTGAAAGACGATCACCAATTTGGGCTTTTCCATTCTTCAACCATGCCCACTTTCCTTCATTTCTTGTTGTTGTTTTCACTTTTTCCCATTCTTTCCTTTGTTCTTCCTACTGCTCAAAGGTCATATCTTCATCTAGATAGATATGTGAGCCTCTAAGTAACCCTCTGTTTTTTAGAATCCTATTCTTATCCTCTAAGATACTCAAGGTAACTCTTACATGTCTATCGCTTCCTCCATCTATCTTTTTTCCAATCCTATTTGCTTGTTGAATATAACCTACCCACTTTAGCTTGTCTTTAAGGAAGTCCCTTGCTAAGATGTCGGTTCTCTCCTTTTCACCAAAATCTTTCAAACCTTTGATAATAATGTTTGTAGCCTTGCTTTGTTTGTCTTTTTCTTCCCTTAGTTGTCTTCTGACTTATTTTTCAATGATTACCTTCTGCTCACTTGATGCTCCACTTACCACTTGTGACCATGATTTAGCCTCTTCAATCTGGTCTCTTAACTGAATCTCTTTTTTCTCCATATCTATTAGTGCTGATTGAATCATCTTTAATTCCATTTTATTTTCACCTCTCTCCACTTCTGGCTTCTTGTTTTTTAGTTGTTTTGAGTTGATCTAATTCTTGCTTTAGAGTGAACAATTCTTGTTGTCCCCTTTCCATGCTAGCTTGCAGATTTAGAATTTGTTCCTGCAGTGTTTTATTATCTCTTTCCAGCCTACAATTGACCTCTGAAACTATTTTAAACCTGTTGTCTTCAAACAGTCCCTTTGTTTCTAGAACATCAAGTCTGTTTCTCATTCTCATGAGCTCTTCTACATATAACTCCGATGACCATAGTAGAGGTGAAGATGTAGGGCTATAAAGTTCTGTGGGAATTTTTTTAGTGACCTTCTTACTTGCAATGATCTCTTCCATTTTACCCATGACCCCCTCCACCTTGCTCATGTTTGACTCGAGGTTCTCTATGTCTCCTATTATTTTTCCCTTTCCTTTGTACTCAGTTTGATTCGTTTGCTATTTTTTCTGAAATGCCTCTTTAGATAAACCTGCCTTACCATTATAAACCTTTGGTAAAATGAGAATGAATTTTTTCTTTTGATTTTGTTTCAGTTTCCGTTTCTGAGCTTGTCTACGCCTTAAAATCCCATTCAATTGCTTTGCATTTACAAAGATCAATCTTTCTTCTGTGTTTACAAGATTCAATATGCTTGATAAAGGCGATCTTGCAAGCAAAGAGCTCCAAAAACTCGCTAAACTCCCACCTTGAACATTTGGGTAGAGAGTGGACCACCCGTTTGACCACTGTGGAGTGAGATACCTCGAATCTATTACACCCTCCTGACCTAGAAGAGTTAAGAGATCACTCAGTTGCATATGGGGTTTATTTTCCATTTTGTTATTGCCCAGTAGATGATCTAAAGCTTCCAAATGCTTTGAAAATGGGTTTGTGTTCAAGATTTGTGTCCCTTATGTAGGAACCCTCTGACATGCTAGGTCTAGGTTTTCCCCCATAACCCCTTGTTAAACTCTCACGGATTGGTGTGTTGAGTTTGTGCTATTTTATGCAGGTATGCCAGTTTGTCTCTTATGAAGAAAGGAGACAGAGAATACTTAAAATAATATAAAAACAAGGAGAGGTGATAGGGAGACCTGTTGGAATGCAAGTCCACTACCCACACTTTCACATGCTTTTCTTTCTGCCTTTTTCCTCTGATTTGTGGGGTCCCTTTGATCACTTTCATGTGGTCTTCATTGCCCTGGTGTATACCTGCCTGTGTAAACCTTCCGTCGCTGCCCTGGGTCCCTGTCGTCACTGCTTTGCCCTAGGAACTTTCAATTTTCTCAGTCGTCGCTGGTTCACTCACTGGGTCCCTCGCCATCGCTGGTTCCTTCGCTGGTTCCCTGAAGGAAATTTGACTATTGCAAAACATTAGAGGGCAAAGACACGTTCATGGTCAGTATTAGAAGTTTTTATCAGCATAAAATACAAAAAGGAGATCAGGTTTGGTAAATAACATATTACAGTTTGTTGTTTGTTTGCAAGTAGACATATAAGACCATAGGCAGAAAAAAATTATATGTTGAAATTTATGTTTAAAAACAGAGGGAATTGTTTGTGAGTTATAAGGTGTTTTTCAAAGTGTATTATTGAAATTTTGTAAGAAGATTATTAGTTTTTTGAGATGATAGGGGGATTAAATTGCAAAGATAATTTGTTGAAATGGCTAATATTGCGGGTTCATCAGGACTGTTGATTCCAATTTTTGATGGGAAAATTTTGCTTATTGGAGTACTCGAATGCAAACTTTGTTAGAATCTAAAGGTTTATGGAATATTGTTATTAGAGGGTATGAAGTACTTGAAGATGTTGATGCACTAACTAATCAACAAAAACAAGAATTATAGAAAAAATGAACAAAAAGACAATGAAGCTTTATTTTTAATTCAAGGTGCAATAAGTTAGTCAATCTATCCTAGGATTTGTGGTGTCACTCGTTCAAATATTCTTGTAAATGCATACCAAGGTGCTCACGCAATAAAATTGCAAACATTAAGGAATTTTTTTGAAAACATTAAAATGAGTCAAAATGAATCCATGAATGATTTTTTTACTAAAGTCGAAGGGATGATAAATCAGATGAGAATTTTAGGAGATGATGTAAGTAATCAGCATGTGATGGATTTTTTTTTAAGAAGCTTTCCTTCCAAATTTGATAATGTTGTTTGTACAATAGAAATTTCAAAAGATTTCTCATTCATGGAAATTGATGAATTAAGTGGCATCTTATTAACATCAAAAGAAAGAATGAAAAGTAGTGAAGAATCTTTAGAACAAGCATTTGCATCTAAGGCAAACATAAGAGGAAAAAGATAAGTTTTTCAAGGGAAATGACTATCATTCCAAAATTGAGCATAGAGGTGAGTCAAGTAATAACCACAAGCATAGGGGCTATGATTGTGGACTGGGTTCTAATTTTTCAGGAAGAAGTACCAATTACAGAGATAGAAGCAGGGATACTGGTAGAGACAAAAGGTATGCTCAATGTTTCCATTATAACAAATTTGGTCATTATGAGTTTGAATGTTGGCACAAGCAATCTGCTCATGGTACTGTAGAAGATAAACAAAATATGTTTCTTTCATGTTTGAATACAAGTTCTAATGAAGAAACTTTATGGTATATTGATTCTGGTTGTTCCTCACACATGACATCTAATGAAAATTTATTTATTAATTTGGATGAAAAGCATAATAGTAGTGTTGTTAAAAGTGCTTTTTTGGATGGTTATATTGATGAGGAAGTTTGTCTCACAACCTCAAGGTTTTGAAGTTCCTTAGAACATTTTGTCTATAGGTCGAAGAAGGTTTTATATGGTCTCAAACAAGCACCTCGTGCATGGTACTCCAGAATTGATTCTTATCTTCAACAAAAAAGTTTTGTAAAAAGTCAATCTAATCCTAATATTTATATTCGACATTATGGTGAGGGTATTCTACTTGTTCTATATGTGGATGATCTCATATACACTAAGAATAATTCATCTTTGTTTCTTGAATTTAGAGCAACTATGGTTTCAAAATTTGAAATGATTGATCTAGGACAAATGCATTATTTTCTTGGTCTTGAAGTTTGGCAACATAGAGATGGTATACTTTGGTCTCAACAAAAGTATGTTTAGATCTTCAGTGGTTTCATATGCATGATTGCAATCATGTGGTCAAACCTATGGAGGTTGGTGTTAAGTTGTCTAATTTGGATGATTCCCCTTCTATAAATCCCACTCTCTATAGATAGTTAATTGGAAGTTTGCTTTATTTGACCACTACCAAACCAGATATTACATATGCAGTAAGTTTGGTCTCTAGGTTCATTCCACACCTAAGGAGACACATTGGGGGGAAACTAAAAGAATTCTCAAGTATCTTTGAGGAACAATGCATTATGGTATCTATTTTCAGCATTCCAAGGAGAGTATTTTAGTTGGCTATACTAATTCTAATTGGGCAGGTTCCAAAGATGATTGAAAGTCTACCTTTGGTTATACATTTTGTCTTGGTTCTGCTGTCATTTCTTGGTCATCTAAGAAGCAACCTATTGTATCTCTTTCCACTACAACGACTGAATACAAGGTTGATAATTTTGCTACTTGTTAGGTTGTTTGGTTGAGAAGGATGTTATATGATCTTCAACATCTTCAGGATGGTACCACAGTGTTATATTGTGACAATCAAAGTACTATTTAGATGAGTAAAAAGTTGGTGTTCCATGGTAGGACAAAGCATATTGACATCCAACACCACTACGTTCGTGAGTTGGTCCAACAAGGCATGGTTGAACTTGTCCATTGCCCCACTGCAACACAAATTGTTGATATATTCACAAAGCCTCTTGCTCGTGATCATTTTCAGACACTTTGACATTTACTTGGTGTTCTTCCCAATGTTCATTATGGGGGAGAATTGGGATGTTTATTATGGGGGAGAATGTAAGAATAATAAATTTTTTAGTTATGTTTAGTTAGTGGATAGTTGTGTCCAATTAGGTATTTCGGCAGTGTTACCCCAAGTTTTCGGGACGGGGATGGTAGGGGACGGCTATATAAAATATAGAAAACATTAAAATATATAAGGAAACATTAAATATTCATATGAAAACATGGATAAAGCATGCATATATACATTATAGAAACTTAGCATATAACATTTTTGTTAAGAATTCATTGCCAATATAGTTTTTTTTCAATTACGATATGAAAATCAAAATAAAAAGAACATGGTACATTGTTGTTGTCCCCCTAGCTTTCGGGATGAGGACTGGTTTAGACCAGGGACGCGTCCCCGGGTAACACTGTATTTCGGCTTTATTTCTTCTTGTATAAAACTTTCTCCCGTTCTCTTTATTCAATACAAGATTTTAATCTTTGCTGCTTCTCTCCATTCAATAGATAGATGATCTGCAAATCATCATTTGTTATGTTTTTTTTGTAATCATTGATACCTTCAATTGGTAGCTTCCACAACTCGCCTCTTTGGGATCACATTTTTGCTATGCCAAATACTAGTTTGGTCCTAATAAGACGTTATTCGACTCACACAAAGTATTCAACATTTGCACTAGCTTTGAATCAGTCAAACATGGTGTGAGAGCTTTGATGGTGCAAGCTATAATTGAACTATGAGTTTGGAGGCATGGAAAATCTCTTCATTTAGACTCGACCACACTCCCCCATGCAACCTTTTTTCGCTTGGGGCGATAAAAAAAAACTCCTCCTGATCAAGTCTCTCTTCAATGGGCTCTCTACACGTGCCAACCACATTGCTCGGGCTCCCAATGGCACCTCAAGATCCACTCAACAGATCCTCCACCTGTAGATCCCCTCCCCATATGACCTCTCTCTAACAACCTCCTTCACATGTGGACCTAGTCAACTCCCACTTCGTAGGCGGTTTGATTAAAGATTTGTAATTAATGATTAGCATTTTACTATTTATTATAATCTTGCACATTTCTTCTAACCACTAGTGGTTAGTTTAAACCATTGAGAATTTGTAAAGGGGGAAGGGGATTTCATTTTTTCATAACTTGCAAACGGGGGGTATTTTTTCAAGTGAGTAGTGGATGGAAAGTTCTTTCTATGAGGAACACTTTAGTGTCAAGACGTTGATTTTGTGTTGTTTAATATCTTTTTTGGCCTTCAAATCCAATATTGTAAGCAAATTTTGAGAGGGACATAACTTCCACCTCTCTTATCAAAATTTCACTTTTTTTGACACATCTGAATTTCACAAGGAATATGATTTTGCATGTAAAACTAGGATATGGATTTCCATTTTATCAAAAAATTGTAAAAATCTCTATGAGTTATAAATGGAAGATTTTGGCATCCAATCTTCACAACTTGTAAAAATTTCTTGCACATTGTTCTAGGGGGCTATGTTTCAATACTAGTTATTTTGGGGGGGTCAATCTTGCATTTCACATTGATATTTCCTAATAATTAGATTACATCTATAAAATGAAAAATGAAGTGAAAATATTGTGGGAGCAATCAACATGTGGATGAATTATATCCTCATGTGTCACATCAAATTATTTACTTACTATTGGAGCTTGCAAAAAATAATCTCTCAAAGGCATCTTTTAAGACACCATCATTTGGGGATGAACAATCTAGTTGGATGGAGCTTGCATTGATATCTCATCTCCCATATCACCTGTTAACTTGCTACATTTGAATCCAATGTTTACTCATCCATGAGTTTTACTAATTCTTTGTATAAGGACATTGCTATCGTCATTTCAGATTCACCAAATTGGGATGTATATCTATCGGGCATCACATCTTTGTTTGTAGAATCTCGGATTGTAGATTTGGATGACACCATTGAGGATATTTTTCTTCTATTTGATGTTAGCTTTGATGATTTTGCATCACCATTTCCATCTTTGGGTATTGCTCTTGCCTTGCCTACATTAGCTTCTATCATGACAGATTATGAAAATATTCATGAGTTAACTTATCTGACTGAATCATCATCTATGTTGACATCATTTGCAATAGTATCAAATTCTCATTGGTCCAATTGTCACTCTACATCTATGGTCCTTATTTTTGAATCTTATATGGTACCTGATCCATCTTATCAACATTTGTCACATATCAGAATAGGCTTGGAGATCTTTAAGCATCATTCAGAGGCATCATTAGCATCATTTCAATCTTTGGATCATGTGCAACATTCAAAGACATTCATCATACTTCTTGCATATTCCTATATGGAATGGGAAGTCATATTGCACACATTTGTAGTGTTGTTTCTTCCCAAGGAGAGAAATTTTGTTCAACGATTGAGGATCATTTTCAACATTCAGTGTCGAGCATCTATTGACACTATAAGCATCATTTTGATGGGAGGATGTATGGTTTCTCTTCTCCTATCAATTTTTGCAAGGATCATTTCCTCACATGGAGTTCATTACTTCACATTTTCTGGGGGGGGTCACACAAACCTTCTCTCTTTTCTCTCTTATGGGGGGAACATTCATTGTACATTGTGCTAGAAGCAGTCCTTGGGGGGTCATGATGTGTCCTCCATCTATCACTTATCTTCTTCACTTTTACATTTCATTTCATTGCATATCTTTTTTGGAGAGGAGTTTTATTTTCCATTGTGTTTTCTCCTTTACTCCACTTTTTGAGAAATTTGTACATGAGTACCTAACATGACCTAGTAGCGAGGACTCATCATCGAGCATACATTACTCCCACTCATTCACAATCACAACTTAAGTTTACTTAGGTTTATTTTACTTTTGTCTCATTTAATAGCATTGAGACAGGTGTCCTCATCACTTGAGACACCTATTGAAACTTGTTCACACACTTATCAAGTGAGCTCACAAGTGTCCCATCTTTGGAGGGGTAAAGTCACTATCTCCTACCTTCTCACCTCATCCACCTTGCCAATATATGCAAGGTTTTTTTTTGTATTATACACACTTCATTTTATATTGATAAACATACTATTATGCTCATATTTTCATTTGTGGAAGGTTATCAATTCAAGCTCTTTGATCTTGGCTTCCTCTAAAAGATACTTCTTGGCTTCAACTTCCATAATTGAAACCCTGTAGTGTCCTCTTATTTTTATGGTGTCTTGATGAATTCAATTTATGGCAACTCCTCCATCATCAAAGCACAACATACACCTCTTGAAAATCTCTATAGGATTTCTATGTTGCACTTGGGTGATCCCACAATACTGGTTTACAATTTTTGGCCAAACTAGACATTGGATTGATTTTTTTTTTACTAAATCTCCACTTTCAAGCACCTATAGTGGCTAAACTGTGAGAAATTTGAAGATGATGTAAACTAGTGATTTGTGAAATTTTGTCTGTAGATTCTAAATATACTTTTTTCAAATTTTTTGGAATCATATTGCACTTCTTTTTCCATCTCCTTCAAAAACTAGTTTTTAATAGTAAACACCATTTTTAAAGAGTGGCGTGTACTTGCTAACACAACTTTTTTTCTATGAAGGATAAAATTATATTTTTTTCAAATTTAGATTCATAACTATGATATCTAGTGCATGGAATTGGTTTCATAGAATTTCATTGAATATTTTTTTCTTAATTAAGTTTCAAAGTCAATCCAGTTACAATTTAGACATGATTTACTTACAAACACATTTTATCTTTTTGTATGTATCAAAATTCAATTTTTTTTGTTGGACCAGGGACATCAATATCTAGTGCACTGATAATTTTCAATGTTTTTTTTGATAATCTGCTATTTTTCCACATGTGTAGAACATAGAGCTTGATTTTCAATGAAAAAGCTATATTTAATCAAACTTAAAAAAAACATAAGAAAACCAAAACATAAATTAAGATTATATTCAATGGATAGCTTGTTCTGAGGAATACCATCATCCAATTGGGTTTGTGAAGTCTCCTCCATTTTCATCCTCAACCCGAGCTTCAAAAAGAATAGAGATTTGGTATAAAAGGGGAAGACGGGCAAAAAAGGGGGGTTTAAGCGAACCCCCCTTAACCCCTTCGAGTGAAGGGGGTTCACTTGAACCCCCCTTGTTTTGCAATTCTTCCTTTATTTTCCTTAAAAAATGGTGCCAAACTGGATGACATCATCAAAAATGGTTTGCTTGAAGGGAGGTTTGAACGAACCCTTAAAAATCCAAACTTTTCTTCATGGGAGTGTTTTGACAAGTTTCCTTCCTCGACGGAATTGTAAACCAGTTTTGTGGGATCACCCACTTGCTTAAGGATCTATTACATCAAACTTCACAATCTAGGGAATACACACCTGCAAAACTTCTAATTGATATTTAAAGAGGAAATAAACCACCAAAAGGATGAATTGAGTTAGTCTCCCATGCTACAAGCTTAGCAATTAGGTCAACAAGTTCAAATTATACAACCACTACAAGGGTTGCAATGAGGAAGCATAAATTCATGAAAAGTTTTATCGACATCCAAGAAAAAGCATTTTACCTTGATTCTTTTGGTTTCTTTTTTTGTTTTAGTGGTTAGCTTTGCACTTGTATGATTGGTTCCATGGTTGGTAGTTTGTAGATCCATTGTCCTAATTTAGTCACCTCCACAATTCTTTAGGTCACCTTTGTGGTTCTTCAAATCATTTGTGTGGTTCCTACGACAACTCCACATGTCAACTTATAGCCTCTAGAGATCACTTCTAGAGTCACCTTCCACAATATTTTTTACTCAACATGCATTGAATGTTGAATCGAGGATAGTCCATTTCTTACATTTTTCTTTATTTTGACTAGTTATTATTTGATTCTCATCTCTTGTATAATTGTACTTGATTTAGATTATAACTAGTTTACTTTGTTATGAAAAAGACTAGTTAGTTTGTTCAATTACAATTTATACATTTAAACTAAGATAAATATCTATGAACATAACATTGGTGTTAAATTTTCCTTACATTTTAGTGAACTTAGCCTTACTACCCTTCCTCCTTTTGGTACTAGTTACTTGTTCTCTCCCATCCAACCCTACCTAAGCCTTTTCTCCCCTACACTGTAACATGCTTCTACCCTTCCTATGTTCACCAAATTCCTAGGTTCCTATCCTCATCCTCTACATTGTTGCTAATAATACCAAAGAACATCTAAAATTTGAAGTTGACTTCATCTTAAAATAAGTGACTAATTTACAAATACAATCCTATAAAATATTTTTAGTGCTAGTGGCTTAGAACTTCATCAGCAACTATTTGTTATCTTTGTGACAATTGAGATAACTTCAATATCAATCACAATTTCAAGAATAGGAATTCAACTTCATCAAATTTAGTAGTTTGACTTTGTTAACATCACTTAACATCATCATCTCTTATCCAACAACTCTATTGATTTAACATCATATTTTCCTCATTATCTTTGGATCCAGTTTCTATATTTTTCCATCACGTATGTGAACATAGAGGCTTAGCAACCAAACACTTTCAAGTGTGTCACCATAGGCTTTCTCCCATACCAAGCTTCATACAATGTCTATTTGTTACCACAATAGTTGGGATCTTATTCATGATATAAATTATAGTGTTAACTACTTGAACCTAAAACATTTTTCCCATGTTCTTATCTTCTATCATGCTTCTTGATGATTATTCTATTCTTTCTTTTTTCCACTTCTTTTTTCTATTGTGTATAAGGTTCTATTAACTATCTCTTGATTCTATTATTTGCACAAAACTCATTAAATTTTTTTGGACAAAATTAACCTCCTCTTTCTATTCTTGAACAATTTTTGTATCTTCCATTTTATTTTTCCATCATAGCTTTTAAATTTTTGAATACTTCATCATTCTTGATCTTTAAAAAATACATTGATATGTATCTAGTAAAATCATCAATGAATGCAATCATGTAGTACTTCATACTTATGCTTTCCTTGGACATAAGACCACACAAATCTAAATGAATAAGTTTCAATGACTATTTTCCTTTCAAACACTTTTAAGAATCCTATCCTTATGGTGTTTTCCAAGTGCACAACCCTTGCACACTTCCTTACCTCTTGCTTGAATATTTGGTAACCCATCTAGTATATTACTTTGATACATGTATAATCCCTTAAAATTAATGTGTTTATATCATTGGTGCTATAACCATGTTGTATTTATCAATAGTATAATAACAAAAATTTGATTCTCTTGATTTTATTTTTGATGGGAATTTTTAGTTCTTTTACATATTTGATGTAAAAATAATCTTTCCTCCTTGTGTCTTATCATAGATAGAGAAAAAATTATTATCAAAAAAAGTTTAAGCCCTTTCTCAACAAGCTATCCAACGCTCATTATATTATTTCTTAGTTGTATTGACTAGTATACATCAACAAATTTTTCTTTTTCTTTTCTAGTGTTTATATCCAATTTTCCTTTTCCAAAAATTTCAAGTATTTAATTGTCACCCAATATTACTTTAGTTTATAAAATTTCACCAATATTTGAAGATTCTTCTTTACAATTTATCATAATATGATTAGAAAAACTTAGATCTAAAAAATGTCCCTCATTGCTAGTGTTTTCAACTTCATTGCATGGAAGAGAAAAGTGTAATGGATCTTCATATTTCCTTTTTTAGTACCTTAATTTGTATTCTTTATTATTTATTGTACATAGTTCACTTTTCTTCTTTCATTTGAATTTTTGAACATGTAATCTCTCTATATGACCAAAACTCTTGCAATAACAACACTAAATTAGCTAGCTTCCTACATTAAATTTGCCTCTATCTCTTGAGAAATGAATACCTCTACTTTTACCTCTTTCTCTAGAGTTAACCAAACCCTTGATATGGTTCCCCCTTCTTTTCCTTGAGGAAAACTAGTACTTGCTCCTTGATTATTACCCATCTTTTCCTTTGACATAGGCACTTGATCTCCAACCACCATATGAGTTCCCCCTTTTTTTCCTTGAGGAAAACTAGTACTTGCTCCTTGACTATTACCCATCTTTGCCTTTGGCATAGGCACTTGATATCCAAACACCCACACATTTCTCTTCATGTGCAAGTAAATATCCAATCAACTCATCAATCTTTAAAGTATCAAAACCTTTCAAATATTTTAAAATAATAACAATATGCATCCACTTGGGTGTAAGCGACCTCAAGATCCTCTTCACAAATCTTTTACTCTACATAACTTCTTATGTTATTCACTATGGTTATCACTCTAACACAATTATCTTCAACCTGTTAATTATTTTTTGTTCTTAAATCCTCAAAATTTATTTTAAGGATTTGGATCTTTGCAACCCTTACTTGATTTGTACCTTGATATGAAATTTCTAAAGTTGTCCATGCTTCTTTTGTTGCCTTGCAACATGTAATTCTTGAATAAATACTTGGATCTATAATGTGCATTGAATGTAGAAAATGCTTGACCATCCTTTATACTATCATTTCTTCTCTAACTCATCTTTTGCATTCAATGCATTTCAATATTGAGGTTCAACATACCCACTAGCTACTATGTTCCATACTCCTTTCTATATTAATACTCTTTTCAATTGACTTATCGACTAATCAAAATTCTCAACTTTAAACAATGGAATTGGCACTAGACCATTGTTAGCTACCATTATAGAAAACGAAACAAAACAAATATTTTCTCTCAAAAGTGTTAGGATCTTTGACTCTAGTGAAAGAGCTTCAAGTCTAAAACTATCCATTGTAAATTTAATCTACATTAATGGACACTTGTGATGATAAACCTTCCTTGATACCATTGTTAAGAAATTATATATGGAACATGGATTGCTTTGAAATCACATGTTGAAATTCTTATTATTCTAATTGGATTCATTGCATTACATTTGAATTAATTTACAAAAATCACTTCCTCGAATGGCCTAAACTTTTAAATTTATAATTCTATAATATCAACACATATAATTTTTATAAAGTTTATAATTATCTAAAATAATTGTAAAGAAACTAAATTAAGCACCCTTCATGCAATTTAAATTACATTAGACAACTAAAATAATAATAAAGCTAGTGTAAGAGAGGGGGACCAACCACATTAAGGCTCCAGGTCACGGAGAGCCGAGAGTAGAGGGTTGCCCTAACTTACCTCACTCTAAAAGGACGGGGATCAAGAATTAAGAGCACTATGTAGTACTTATGTCATTCTTCAAACCCGAATTTCAGGTTTAAGCTAGGCGAGTTGGTTTTTGGAGTCGGTATTGCACCTTAGACAACTCTCTGTCCAAGGACGACAACACAACATGCTGGCATCTCTCTAGCGCGCTGGTGTCTATATGACCATAAAACATGAAGTACAGTTAAAACTGCCTAAAAACTAACTGACAGCCTAGCTAGCTGGATGTGATGGAAAAACCATAATAAGAAAGTACATAAAATAAAGATGAAGATGATAAAGCAAGTAAATAAAAGCTAGGGTGATGAAGATGATCTTACAAAAGTGTTAGTTCACTAGATAGCTCCACGCGCACGTTCACCTACACACAAACAAAAAGGGGAAAATTGTTGGGGCTGTATAGGGGTCTGCCTCAGTCAGACCCCCGTTTTGGTGTTTTCACCTCCATGGACAACCAAAAAGCAGCAAAGTGGAATATGCGATAAAGGAAGTAGAAAGTAAAGATTGCAATGAACACTACAAAAAATACAATGCTACTCAATCAAATCACAAAGGAGAGGAGTGAAGTTTTACCACCTCCACCCAAAAGATCACTAGGCAATGGAGGGAGAACAAAAGGTATGGACTTGGAAAAGTCACCATAGCTGCAACGATGATGAAGGGAGGTCTCGAAAGACTCCAAGCCCACACTTCTATGGCTTGCCTCACACTTGCAATGTGGAGTTGATGGAGCCTCAAAGCTGCTGCAATGCTCACAATGGAATGCTAGAATGTTGCTTGAGAGTGAAGAAGTGAAGTAGAGATCAAATGCAAGTGGAAAGACTTGAAGTGAAAGTGAGATGAATGAATTTGAAGGTAGAATGAGAAAGAATAAGCCATTTTTGGGTTGGTTGGTTGAAAGATGGACGTTACAATTCGGCCCCAATCGGGTGTGTAATACCTCTACCAACTACAAACGTAGGAATCCGTTAGGGACAACAATGCGTTGCATAGATGTCTGCACACTGCACGTACGTCCCCAACAAATATTCCCTCACCAACGCACAAGACAAATTCCAAGTGGATGGAAGGCAGGTGGTTGATGTGGATTTTTTCCTTCAGATTTGATTTTCTAAGGTGAGGGTATGTGAAAGGGGAATTTTCCCAAGGGGTGCAAATTTTCTCTTATAAATTTTTCCCTCACTTTAGTGAGCACGAGTATTGATGAGCGCTCGGTAAATTAGATTGAAAGGTTAGAAATGTATACCTAAATCATTGAGGAAGCAGAGCACGATCTAGTGAACTCGAAAGTGCAGGGAAAGCAAAGGACTCCACATGTGCTCTCCCTAGGGAGTTTTGAACAAAAGAACTGCATAGCCCCACAAAACTATGAAGTTGTACAAAGTGCACTGAAGGCCCTAGGACCAACGCTAGAAAAATCCCATAGGATGTAAGCATCTCACAAACCTGTAGACTTGAAAGAAGGGAACCCAAAAGTTATCTCTCATGAAGGAAGCCTAGTGAAGTAAGCGTCTTACAGGCCCGCAAACCTACAAGAAGGAAACCCCCAAGTTATCTCTCATGAAGGAAGCCAAATGTAAGGGGAATCCATAGAGTTGGACTGTAAAGCGGCTTTATAGGTGGACCTACAAAGCAACATGTTAATCCGCAGATAAAACATGTCAAGAAACACAAAGCAACCACATAGGAAAATAGATAGACACTCACACAGATAGTCAACAAGTTGAAAGGATTTCAAAGGGGTCCCTTGGGAACCCTTCAAAAGAAGAGGGGTCCACTCAAGGTACACATTGTTTGAAAGTATAAAAGAGTTGGTTTTTCTCAAATCAATTCATTATCAATGAATCCTTTTGAAATATGTTCACTTCATCAAGGAATTCGAAAGGAAGAAGATGCTCCATCATGAGGGGAAGGTTGAGGATTCTCCCATAGGAAAAAGTTGCTCCTTCCTCAAAGGAAAATTCTCAAGTTATTTCTTTGCAAACTCATGATGAAGGAAACACGTTCTGTTAGGGGTCCAAGTCACGAATGCAATTTTTTTGAAAAAGATTGTAAAGTTTTTCGAGAAAAGATTCGTTGGAAATGAATGCATTTTCTAAAAATCAAAAAATTGTGAAAGTGGCGTTGTCACACACACGAGGGACAACTCAAGCGAAGAAGAGAGAAAGATAAGAATAGAAACAAAAGACATCACAAATAGAGGACACATGGGCGATCTGATATTTTGAGGTCAAAGTTGCTCATAAATATATATAAGTATAGTAATAGTATATAAATGAACTATCATCAGCCCCCTACTATATCAGACCATATGAACAATGCACGAGAAGACAAAGTAAAAATAAAAAATCAGGTCAACATGGAAGGGAAGTCTAAATGCCCCCAACACTTTGCATCGTCTCCAATTTGTCAAAAGTCAAAACATGTAACAAAGGAAGAATGATGATATAAATAGAAGAAGGTTTATGACACAAAATCAATCCTGTATCCAAGCACCAACAAGGGTGACAAGGGTCATCCAGGAACACATAACGCAAGAACGAGGGAACACATCACAACACACACATGCCTAATCTAAAGATAAAGAAGAGGCCTCCCCCTAACACTCATCGATCAGGAGGTTGTCCGCTTCCCAATCTAGATCATTATAAGGGAAAGGTGGATGAGCCTACAGTGGTGGAATATTAAGGGGAGGAGCTTCCAACCCTCTCGCAACAAGGGCTAAGGAAGAAGGCCTTGAAGAAGAGCCTCGCAAGGTCTTCTCCGCTCGACTCTTGTGGAGCTTGTTGAATATTCAAGATACTAAGAGGGGGGGTGAATCAGTGTCTTTTGAAACTTATTAAACAAACACCATCATATACTTTAATGCATAAAATAGAGAAGAGCAAGAACAAAGAAAGAAATCACACAATACATAAACACTATAGTTTTATGTGGAAAAACCAACGAGGGAAAAACCACAATGAGGATTAGCTCACTATATATATAGTTGTTTCAATATCAGATACAATAGAGGCTCACTACCAATTACAAAAGCTCACTGCTTTCAAGGACTCATTGTCCAAACAAGGAGGCTCACTGCTTACAAAAAAGATAAAAAAAAAATGGCTTACAACCATAATATGAACTGATGGAGTTACACCACAAGTGCAGATTCAGTTCCTTTGATGCTCAGAGTATTCACTTGCCAATAGATTAATCCTCATTCTTCTTATTCACACACTTTGCATATCCAACTAACTCTTATTCACTTTCATCTACAAGCCATCTTGTATATATATTTGACATATCCACACACATCAATTAGGTCGGCCTAATTGGATGCATTACGTATTTACAAAAAGGTAAATGTTAGCTTCATACAAAACTTCTCTGAAAGTAATTCAACTGTGTGGCATGCAACATTATGTTGGCTGGGACCAAAGCTAGGTCGCACATATATCCACAATACATGTTAAACTATTAACTAATTATTAGGCCGGCCATGAATAAACCTAGTAACGAAGCACAATCACTAAACCAATTCCAACTCACCATCCAATCATATGAACATACGAGAATGCATACATAAACGCTTCTAGTAACCATAAAACTTTCCCAAAACCTTAAAATACGATGATCACTAGAGGTAACATGTAGACCAAAATTCCGGATCAAACATCGGAGGATGTAAACCCATTTTGCATACCTGTTAAAGGCACCGAACAAATCTGATATCATAAACAACGTGGTGACATCAATGAAACCATAAAGATTGATCTTCTCCATTCTTCCAACAATCTCCCCCTTTGTCATTGATGGCAACATCTACCAATAAAAATGTATCCAAAATCTCTCCTCCACAGTTTCTCCAAATCTCTCCAAATATCTCCCCCTTTGACATCAATGGCAAAGGGCGACCAAAACAGAAAAAAAGATGTAAACATGGTGACATTTAAAATTGCAAAATTCCAACTCTTCCAAAAACTTCCAAAAACTTCCAAAAACTTCAAAAACTTTCAAACATTCAAACTTTCAAAATTCCTTCGTTGATCATCAATTCATTTTTTCTTCTCACTTTGTTCAGTTTCCCTTTTACTCTTTCTTTTCTCTCCTCCTTTTGTTGCTAAAACAAAAAAAATAGCAAAAAATTGAACATTCAAGATTCAAGTAAAAATGAAACTCTTCACTCGAGAGACCTTCTTGTATATTTCTTTGATAGCTGGTAAGATATTCTTCCAGGCAAATACAACATAATCCATTCTCATGCATATGCTTTCAACCAATCCCAACAATGTGAAAGAAGATGACCAATCTATAGATGAGCACCGAATTTCATAATCTTCTGCATCGATAAGTATTCCAGAAAGATGGTCTAACCGGACCTCAACAATCTCCTTAACAAGCCAGAAGGTTTTCGCTACATCATCTCTTTGTCTTTGCACAATGATCAACTCTGCTTGTAATTCACCAACTCCCAATCTTTGTTTCCCTTCTTTGTCTTCACAGATATCAAAGTTCTTTCCAATGTTTTTGACCTCAGATTCAATGGCTTCAATCTTACTTCTAAAATTGTCAACCGTAGTAGGCCACAAGAGGTAATTCTGACATTTCTTTGATGCATTTCTTCGTCTCTATGATAAGTTCAGATAACCTCTTCTTAGCTTTAGTACATCTCTTTTCAACCATGGCTTCTAACTTACGCCCTTCTGAACCTTCAAGTAAAATTATTTCTTCAACAACCTCAACTAAATTTCCTGGAAAAGAGTTAGAAACAATAGATACATCAATACCTTTTCTAAGCAGATACTCAACTAGAGCATCGTCGATCTTGATTTTGTCCATTGGAGAGGATGCATTCTACACTTCACCAATTTTATTCATCTTTCCTTTAACTAACATTGATCGGATGTCATCTGGATCAGAGGATTCAGATCCAGGATGAGATTCTTCTTCTTTTTCCTTCTCTTCCGGAATGACAATGATGTCTTCGGTGATAGATTTTTTTTCTTGGATTCCAGAGGAGAATCACTAATGAAAACTTCCAATTATTTTGTTTCAGAGGACGAACCTTCCTCAAATCGATTAGACATAACCATGTCGGAGCACATATCTTTCTACAAAGATAAGAACAAGGTCTTACAAGCACTTACTTTATCTTCCAATCCTTCCAAGTATTTTTATATTTGTCTTCCAACGGGAATATCAGATTCCCACTTAACATCTTCCTTTCCCGGTAGCGAGTCCAAGAAATAGAATACTATACATGTAATTAGAGACCCAAAGCGAAAAGGGTATCCTTCTACCAACGAAATTCGTACATTTTCAGTAAGATTTTCCAAGATCAATCCACACAAATCAAACGACTTATTCTCCTTTACCATTTTATACGCTAGATACATGACAATAGCCAAAGTAGAGCCATCTCAATTTCTGAAATAAATTTTATAGGAAACACCATACGCAATGTACCTAACAAAAAGATCAACAATAGTATCTATCACCAATGCTCGAGGGTTTTTGTCAATTCTCATCAACTCCTCTACTTCCTTGTATTTTATAGTTTTCTTTTCAGGAAGGTCTCCAATGCTACATAACCCAGTGACAGCCTCGATCGCTTCTTTCGTAACAAGATAGGATTTGTCTAACACAATGCTGCCATCCTTGAATTTACTCAAAAGAAATAGGATAAATTCTCTGTTAGTAATCCAAGGGAATTCTCCCCACAAATACAAGCCTAGGTTTTTTATGTTATGTAAGTCGTTTGTCTCTAACCCTAATTCTAGTTTCTTTATTTTCTAATGATCGAATACATCCAGTTCAACTCCCTTTAGTCTCAATGGGATATTTAAACTTGATCCTCTGTTAGAAGATTCTATCATAGAACTTAATTTCATCAAATTCAACAAGAATTTTTCTTTTACCTTCCTTTGTAGTTGTGAGAGATAAACTTATGTCACTTGTTCTCAAATGCTCACAAAGATCTCTCAGAGATGCTCCAAATCGCTTCAGAAACGCACCAACCAATACAGTTCCAAGATGCTCTTTGAATTCTTCAAATGCTTAGGCGATCAAAATGACTTGCAAAATTTGCTTCATACACCATCATTTTTCCCTAATTCTCATTAATTGCAAAAAGTTGACAAAAAATTTCTTCCACTATACTGAGAAACCCTAATTCATTCCGCAAAAGAACATGCTTGCACATTTTCTTCCAGTTTCTTTTACATCACCTCTGTCCAACCATTCCTTACAACATATCCTCGTGCCAACATTTGAAAAACCAAATTTCCAGGGGGTTCAAGCAATTTTCTGATAAAGCTCCCCCTAAGACCATGCTACGTCTAATTCCCGGAGGAATCATCTGCACCAGATGAGGGTACAGACACATCAGTAGTCTCCGATTCTTCTTTCTTCTTCCATATCTTTCTCATTTCTTGCTTAATCTCATCTTTTTTAATCTTTTTCATAGGTTCATCATCTTTTATCGGAGCAGGCTACTTTCCCTTTTTACTTCTGCACACTTTTGAGATATTTCCCAATTTTTTTCAATTGTAGAAAATAACATTTCTTTGAATAGCTTGACTTCCATTAATCCTTGATCTACACTGATTCACTTTATGTCCAAACTTGTTACAGATATAGAAATAACCATCAAAATATTGATTTATCCTACCTCCATTAAATCGATTCATCATTTGAGTTATGCATTCACTGGCTCTATATCCAATCTTCTTGCATGTATAACATTTTTCGAAGAAGGAACCACAAAACATATTCATCCTACTCCTAAACTTTGTTGCCCTATGACCAAATTTATTACATGAAAAACAAACACCATTGAACGATGGGTACCTTTGAGCATTTGGTTGTCTGATAGGCGGTCTTCTTCCTGGATTTCTTTTATGCTTCCCTTTATCTTGAATCTTCTAATTATTTACTAGATTTGAGTTCTGCATATTTTCACTAGCTTCATTACCTAAGCCACCTTTATCTTTAGAAGGTCTTTGTCCTACTATCAATTCATCAAGCTTAGTGGAGTTTGTCTTGAAATCATCTTTACAAAGTTTTTCTTTCTATAATTCCACTTTCATATTCATCACTTCCTTTTCAAGCCTTGAGTATACATCAGTCTTACTTTGTATCACTGTCTTTAGACACTCCTCAAATCTCTTCGTTCCATCCACTTTCACCTTTAGTCTGGTAATCTCTTTTTATTGTTTTAGTTGCTCGCTCACTTCTCTATGTCTCTCTTTGAATTTTTTCAATTACTCTTTCAATTTTCGGATGCATTCATTTGCTTCATCAAGATTTTCTTTCAGATCTTTGTTTTCAATTTCAGACTTGTATAGATCTTCAAGGGCAGTTAAGAGCTCTTCTTTATTCATTTATTCAATCTTCAATATCTCCCTCAAGTTGTTAGGCTTCTCTGGAGGAACCAAGCTCTGATACCAATCGTTCAATATTCAAGATACTAGGGGGGGGGGGGTGAATCATTATCTTTTGAAACTTATTGAACAAACACCATCATATACTTTAATGCATAAAACAAAGAAGAGAAAGAACAAAGCATGAAATAACTCAACACATAAACACCAGAGTCTTACGTGGAAAACCCAATGAGGGAAAAACTACGGTGAGGATTATCTCACTCTATATATAGTTGTTTTAATATCAGATACAATAGAGGCTCACTGCCACTTACAAAAGCTCACTACTTACAAGGACTCATTGCCCAAATAGGGAGGCTCATTTCCTACAAAAATGATACAAACAAAATGCCTTACAACCAGAATATGAACTGATGGAGTTGCACCACAAGTAAAGATTCAATTCCTTTGATGCTTAGAGTATTCACTTTCTAGCAGAATAATATTCATTCTTCTTATTCGCACGCTTCACATATCCAAATAACTCTTACTCACTTTCATCTACAAACCATCATGTATATATATTTGACATATCCACATGCATCAATTAGGTCGGCCTAATTGGATGCATTACATATTTACAAAAAGGTAATTGTCGGCTTTATACAAAACTTCTCCGAAAGTAATTCAACTATGTGGCATGCAACATTATGTCGATTGGGACCAAAGGTAGGTCTCACATATATCTGCAATACATGTTAAACTTTTAACTGATTATTAGGTTAGCCATGAATAAACCTAGTAACAAAGTGCAATCACTAAACTAATGCCAAATCACCATCCAATCATATGAACATACGAGAATGCATACATACACACTTCTAGTAACCATAAACCTTTTCCCAAAACCTTAAACAATGATGATCACCAGAGGTAACATGCATACCAAAATACTGGATCAAACACCAGAGGATGTAAATCTGTTTTGCATACCAGTTCAAGGTACCAGGCCAATTTGATACCATAAACAACATGGTGACATCAATGAAAACATAAAGACTAATCTTCTCCATTCTTCCAACAAAGCTATGGTCAGCGATTTCGTGAAGATCGCTGACAAGGCCAAGACCTCATCCAGAGAGTTGAAAATGCACTTAATAGGAGTTCCATGTCGTACCTCAATGGACGAGGATGACGTCACCTGAGATTCGCCACTTGGCTCACTGAGTGATTTGGGAGTGGTGAAAAACTCAGGGGAAGATGAAACTTGCTCCATCACTAGAACGAAGCAAGCTAGTGCATGACCACCTTTTGAAGGAGGTGGGATCCTCTTATGCCCTCCATTACTGGAAGGGCCAACCTCCACCTTCTGCTTCATTGGGTGATGTGAACTCCCCACAGATGAGGCAAGAGCCACAAAGGAGGAGGAGGAGGAGAAAACTATGATGAACACCACCGAGGTATTCAACATGTGCACGGGCTTAGGGAAAGGAGGGATGTACGAAAGGGACATCAAAAGGGGCAGCTCAACCGAAGGAGCGATAAACACCTACACCTTTTGGGGTTAGGCGCACTTGCGCTCATAGCAGGATCCGAAAGTGAGACTGAACTCGATTGAATAGAAGTAGAGGGGAGGAGAGAGGTTGACACAACAAGAGGACCTAGAGTAGGGGTGGTCATCTCCTCTTCGCTCTTCTGCCAAGCGACCTGATCACCTTCCAGATCCTTTTGTGGATGCTTATGCTCACACACAAGGTAGTTTCTACAACTCTTTGAGCTAGAGGTTAGGAGCTGCAAAGGGACAAAGGGCTCCTTCTCAGCCATAGGGGTGTCCATCACAACTATTTACAGCAGAGGGCCAAACTCCTAAATGGCAGCAAGAGGGAGTGATTGAGAGACAATGGGGGAAGTCGAATCTAGCGCCTCAACGACGAGCCTCTTCCCATTCACTACTTTAGGAGCAAGAGTGGTGGGAGGCCATAGAGGACGAGACATAGAGGATTCCCCTTGGGGAGCCTACCTTCTACCATATAGGTAGGGCCAAGGTCCAGGAGGTATAGTAGGAAGATTAGATATTCAAATCTTGGGTTTGTGCCAAGCCGGTATCATCAGAATCCTTAGGTAAAAGCTAGGAGTATTCATCCAAAACTCTTCTTCAGAAAGAGGAGTGGAAGAGGCACCCCGAGGATCGGAAAACTTCTCCTTTCCGTTTTGAGAAGAGGAGGCAGCTTGTTGCTGCACTACCAGAAGGGTCAAATTTGGTTGTCCCTTGCCCTTGGTCTTATACTTCACATATTTTTTTGTAAAGTAGGTTTGTTCTTGGGGGAAGCGGACTGACCATGGCGGGCCAAAAATGATCTAACAAGTAGCCCCCATGGGACACCAATGGATGGTATCCAATGTCATGCACCATGTCCACAACACCTTCATGGGAGAATTTCAAGCATTTATGAGTGATGGAAGCAATTTCGTTCATGGAAGCTAGCCAAGGTATGCCTAACTTCACTCTAAACAAATCTTATTCCGAAATAACATCAAAGGTTGTGTTTACAACCCTAGGTCCAACTAGGAGAAATAGAGTTATTGAGCCATATTTCTTGAGAGAAAATCCATCATTCATATGGATGGTAGACTTAGTTTCTTCGTACTCCTCCCTCTGCAATGAATTCAACCATAATGTCTCCTTTGTAATGACATTCACTCAACTCACAGGGTCAACTAAGACCCCTATTACAATGTTCCCAATGAGACGAGTGGGAATGTAGAGGGGAGAGGGTCTATTGTTCAAGGGAATGTCCTACGAGGTGAATGTCATGTCTGGAAAGCCAGTTGCAGGTTGTGGGGAAGGAGAAATCGTGATCATGCTAATGTACTCTAAGGGTTGAGTGGTAGAATCAGAGGGATCAATAATTAAGTTAGTAGAATGCGACGGAAACGGGTCCGTGTATATCTGCAACTCACTATTTACTTTTGCCACCGATTTATTCATATTTTGTTTACTCCCATCGAGACAAATTGTACCATCCTCGATGTGGTCTTGTATCTCATGATCCAGGCACATACAACGTTCGGTATCGTGTTTGTTGACTCGATGGTACTTGATGAGTCCAATTAATGGCTCAATTTTGATAGGGTTTATTATCTATTTGATGATGTTACCATAGACTTTGACACTTGGTTGTTGGCATTTTCCATGTTATTTTCTCAAAACCATAGACATTGGGCATAAGTTTATCCTTGTAAATTTTAATGACATTAACATGTTATGCGAATTATCTATGTTAATTTTATATGTGGATTAATGAATTTTACTTTAAGGTAGTTATAAATATGCAATTGTTTGTGTGTGCTAATGTTGTTATGCAGATCTAATTAGAGCCTACAAAGTTGAGGAGGTTTCTGCCAACTGGTCGGTTGCTAAAGAAGTTAATGAGATGATCATTAAAAGGTCAATGGAAGGAAAACTCTTGATGGAGGGAAAATCCTAGTTCGAATTAAAGAATGTAACTGCCTTGATGATCATAGTTGTTAGTTGAGTGAATACAAGAGGTCTTGTTATGCTAAATATGCTTTCAGGCAAGACTAGCTTGACCAAATCTTGCACATGCATAACCTCCTTTCCTCTTTCTATGCTTTCAATTAAGTGGCATCCTCCTAATTTGTTGGAGTTGAATGCCTAGGTTGTTAGTTAGTTAGTAGTTTTTACTTTTATAAATAAGACTCAGATACTCCTTCTTAGAAGGTTGATTGATCTGATGTTGTACTCACATTTCTAGTTTTCAAGTAATACAATTATGTTGTTGCTCTATTGTAATCATGCTTTCAAATGAATAAAATGAAGTTATAAGTTTGATGCATCTGAGTTAGTTTAAGGGATACTCACCCATGGGGGCCCACTTGGTGAGAATTCCATCCTTTTAACCCAATCATTATTTTTTTGTTCAGTAATAGTTACAATTCTGACAACTATCTGTTCTTGCAGCCACTAGAATTCCATTCTGTGACTGTTCCTGCAGCCAAAGCAGACAAAGTAGTTTCTTGTCCGTTTGCTAAGATTTCTATTTTTTTCATGCGTTTCAGTTCAGTAATGTTGTTGGTTTATGCTTAGTGCTTATGTTACTTCCTTTCAAGAAATTTACTTTCAACATCATGACTTTCTTAGTGATAGAATGAATGTGGCTACCATAGAAACCTAGTGCACATATAGTGCTGAGAAAGATAACTATTTAGTATAGGTGTCTAGTCTCTGATGATGAGAAAGATAACTATTTAGTACAGATGTCTAGTCTCTGAGTTACAAATTTAAGGGCTTAGTTGTTGAATCATTAGAGGAAGCCAACAGTACTGACAAAAGGAATTTGCATCATACCAATTAGGGTAAGGCTCCTTGAGAGGTTTAGGGTTCTCCAAGGTTATGATCTTATCCTTTAGCAACTTTTGCAAGATGGAAGAATAAGATTCTGATAACTTTGTGAAATTTCTATTGCGTCTGAGGCCATTATCATTTGTTGTGGCCACTACATTTGCAACATCCTTGTCTTTTCTCGAGATCGATACAATGAAATTTCCTTTTGAACGAGAGCACGAGGAGGATCCCCCAAACTAAACTACCATCTACTAATATTCTTGTAATGTTGCACACAGATGCGCAAAAGAAGGGTACTTCATAAGGGAAATTTTTTCCTACCAAGGTGTCTACAAGTTCCCTATGAACACCTTTTGCACGTCAGAATCATGCAACATGTACGAGATCCATGAAAAGAGCGCTTGATACCACACTATGAAATCAGTTATATTCTCACTATCCCCTTGCTTACATCAGACGAGATCTGAAAAGGTCATCATCGGTCTGATGTTGGCTTGGAATTGTCTGAGAAACTGATTTATAAGTTGATCAAATGAGAAAATAGAGTTGTCAAGCAAGGAACAATACCATTCGAGTGCTATATCCTAAAGAGATCGAGGAAATAATTTCTCCATCAACTCATCGTGATGGAAGAAGTTTGTACACATGGCATTAAAGGCGAACACATATGTTTGCGGATCCCCTTTGTCGCCATACTTTTTAAATTTGGGAATCACCGTTCCTTGTGGAAATGGAGTGCTCAGGATTGTCACCAATAATGGGCTATGTCGAAAGAAGGGTTGAAATATAGGCTGGGTAGAGGCCTGGGAGAGACTCACCAACTGCTTCTACATACAACCCATGTTTTGAAGCAGGGTGTTCAAAACAGGGTCAGTAGATGACAGAGGACTAGTGGAATCTCTAGGACCACCACCACTAGAACCACCTCCAGAGCCACCGCCACCACTATGACCTCCGCCAGAGCCACCACCACTGGTAGGGCCCCCACTGAAGCCACCTCCACTACCGAGACTACCTCCATGGCCTCCACTAAGGCCACCTCCACCAACGTCGCCTCCACTACCAAAGCCACCACCACCCATTCCACCAGAACCTCCACCACCATGGGTAGTAGGAGGGGTGAAACTAAACCTAAGGGGGGTTTTACTCACCTTGAGAGTGTAGAGCTCCTAAGGAGTAGAAGAGATACTGATTGAGGGCCTTGATTCAACCATGCATATAGATTTAGTGGGTATTGAAACACCTAATTGTATTTCATTGGCATCGAGCACTTATCCTCAGGTGGTACTCGATCTAGGCCTATACGAAGGGACATAGGATTTAGTTATATTAGTGAGGCCACGTAGAAATTCTACGCCCGTTCGATCTTTCCCTAACAAATTTCTCACCTCGCTTTTAAACCTAGCGGCTCTCGCCATGTTTGGTGCTTTCTCTAAGTGATGCACAAGGTCTAGCAATCTATTATATAATACCATAAGATTTTCCACATGAATATGCACCACATCATCCTAGTCTACGGATGAAGCCATAGGGGATGTAGGAGGAGTAGGCACATGAGTGGTCTCCTCCATGAAACCCATCTTGTTAGTGTAGTTTTTAGGAAAAACAGTGGTAAATTCATTAGTTAAACCAGTGGGAAAACTGGAGGTGAAACTAGAAGTGACCTTCATCTTCTCCATTGGTAGGTGTTGCATAATTCTCCTAACAATGTACCTGAAAGTCGTGGACTAGGTTTTGATGCTCATAAACCTTCAGAACACTTAGGGTTAAAACAATCACAAGGTACGAGGGAAAAGTCTCAACACAAACAAACGGGTAGACGCTCTTCACGTCGAGTTCAGCATAAATGTAAGAGACGGGGACCAACCGCGTCAAGGCTCTAGGTCACTAAGAGCTGAGAGCGGAGGGATGCCCTAACTTACCTCACTCTAAAAGGATGGGGATCGAGAATGAAGAGCACTATGTAGTACTTATGTCACTCTCTAGACCTGAATTTTAGGTTTAAGCTAGGAAAGTTGGTTTTTGGAGTCGGTACTACACCTCAAACAACTCTTTGTCTAAGGATGACATCGTAGTTCTGGGATGACATCACGACACACTGGCATCTCTTTGGCGCGTTGGTGTCTGTATGGCCAAAAACCATGAAGTATAGTAAAAATTACCTAAAAACTAACTGACAACCTAACTAGTTGATTGCGATGGAATAAACAAAATAAGAAAGTACATAAAATAAAGATGAAGATGATAAAGCAAGTAAATAAAAGCTAGGGTGACGAAGATGATCTCATAAAAGCACTAGTTTTCTAGCTAGCTCCACGTGCATGTTCACCTACACACAAACAAAAAGGGAAAAATTATTGGGGTTGTATAGGGGTCTGCCTCAGTTAGACCCCCGTTTTGGTATTTCCACCTCCACACATACAACCAAAAAGCAACAGAGTATAATATGTGATAAAGGAAGTAGAAAGTAAATATTACAATGAACACTAACAAACAATACAATGCTACACTATCAAATTAAAAAGGACAAGAGTGAAGCATTACCACCTCCACCCAAAAAATCACTAGCCAATGGAGGGAGAATGCAAGGTATGGACTTGGTAAAGTCACCACAGCCGCAATGGTGATGAAGGAGGGTCTTGCAAGAATACAAGCCCACACTTCTATGGCTTTCCTCACACTTGCAATGTGGAGTTGATGGAGCTTCAAAGCTGCTGCAATGCTCACAATGGAATGTTGGAATGTTGCTTGAGAGAAAAAGTGAAGTAGAGATCGAATGCAAGTGGAAATACTTGAAGTGAAAGTGAGAAGAACGAATTTGAATGTAGAATGAGCAAGAATAATCCATTTTTGAGTCGGTTGGTTAAAGAGGGACGTTACAATTCAGCCCCAATCGGGTGTGTAATGCCTCTGCCAACTTCAGACGCAAGAATCCGTTAGGGATGACAACACGCAACATAGATGTCTATGCATCGTGCGTGTGTCCCTGAAAAATATTCCCTCATAGACACACAAGACAAATGCCAAGTGGATGGAAGGCAGGTGGGTGAAGTGGAATTTTTCCTTTAGATTTGATTTTCTAAGGTGAGGGTATGTGAAAGGGGAATTTTCCTAAGGGGTGCAAATTCGCTCTTATACAACTAGTTAGACAAAAGAACATTAAATCTAGTTGTATAAAATTAGTAGATTGTCCTCCTATAAATAGTTACATAAAAATATTAAAAAATATCTCCTAAAATAGTGATTGGCTTCATTTGAAAACAAGATACTAATTCATAAACAAAACATTATAAAATATTTTCCTAAAAATAACTTTCCCAAATATCCAATGACTTTGCTAGCGTATAACTTCACTAATAGTTGTTTGTTACCTTCATCAACAACTAAGACAACTTCAAAAACTATGACTTGAGCTATAACAATTCAACTTAATCAACATTAGTATTACAATTTCATCAACACCACTTATCTTCATCAACATCTCTTATCTAACAATATTTTGTCGATTTAACATTAGATTTTCCTACATCTTCTCTCCTTTCCTCCACATCAATCTCTCTCTCTCATCCTTCTTCTCCCATCATACTTCCCCTTCCCCCCTCATCTATGTTCTTCTTTCTTGATTTAAAATTTACAATAATGCTTTATTTGAATGTGATATCTGACACAATTCTCTTCTAAAACTTGATCTTCTCCTTTCAATTCAATATCCTTAGTGATGTTATTGATCTTAGGTTAAGTGAAACATATGCTTTGCCTTTTGTTTACACATCTAAATAATTGAAAATTCTTCTCTCTCTCTCTCTCTCTCTCTTCCATTTTTTTTGGTTTAATTTTTTATTTCCTTGTTCTAGTTTTACATTACTTAATAAAGGAATTGGTTTGATCTAAGTAGACTAGGCAACATTTCCTTCTCGTTCCCAAACTACTTTCATCCCTTATCCTTCATGTTATATTACAATTGATAACACATATAATTAAAATTTCCAATGATCATTGCATAGATTTTAATAAGAAACCAATAGACTCTCTTGTTGGTGCTCCAAATAGTTCCTAATATTTTTGAAGGACACACTCTAAATAAGCTTTAGCCATAGGGAACAAGAGTTAGGCTAAAATCTCAAGTGAGCATTATAATCAAAACTTAGCTAGAGTGAGCCAATTCATATGAGTAGGACAATATCTTCTTTCATATTTGTAAAACATGGATCCCTTTTTGATCTCACAAGACAAAATAGAAAAGTTGAAAACATATTGTTAACAAAGATCAAATCTTGAATGACATAAGGACAACCCAATACTTTTTCATATGTCTATCTTTGCGATTATATATTCAAAAATATTTAGGCAGATGCAAATTGATAATCTACAAATGCACGAGCAAAGAATATTAGAAACAATGTTCCTATAATAATTTTTTATAGCATTAAAAGTAACTAGTAGATTAATGGTAGCATAAATTGAGAAATATATTCTTTAACTAAAGTTTGATCAATTACTACTTAGAACTAATGTTTCTTGAGAAATATTTTAATGCAAACAAGATGTAAATCTTTATGTCTGGATGACTTATATGCAATACAACCTTAAAAAAATATATTCTCAAAATGACATAGATCATGTTTTAATATAAATTCTACCAATCAACAAAATTCAATATGTTAGATTAGGAAGATTTTACATCACTACAATAGATTACCAATCAATTATAATGATGAAACGAGCTTAGAAATACGTAAATATCTTAAAACATAATACTAGAAATGGAAAACTATACACAAACAAGTTATCATATATTAATTTATAAAAGAATTTACAATCTCTGGTTTAAAAGATAACACTTCATAAAAGAGACTATAATATTCATCTCCTTAGACTTCAATTATGGACTAAACAAAATAGTAAAACTGAAGACTACAAAAGCTAAACTAAACAAGTGCCACATAGTGGCTAGTACTTGCCTTTATAGTATTGTAATTATTGTTTTCTACATTTGAAAAAAATAAAAATAAGTTTTATTAATGTGAATAAAAATAAATGTAAGTTTTGTTAATTATAATATTTTAGTATTGTTAATTAGTTCTTTGCATGACCTAACCCTAACTCTAACTCACACCCTAATTCTAACCTTAATCCTAACCCTAACCATAATAATAAATTATAAACCATTATCCTAATCCTATACTTATCTCTAACCCTAACTTGTAACACTATTTATAACTATGGTTGTAATCCTAACCCTAACAATAAAGAGTTGTAAAATGACATTACAAAAAAAAATCTATTAATTAATATTGGAAATAAGATTCGAAATAAAGATATTATAAATGAATAAAATTTTGGAACATTATATTTATTAATCATATTTTAGTGATTTTTATTACTAATATTTTATTTTTAATTTATTTTAATTTTTGAATAGTTCTAATCATAATTTTTATCTTATTCTTCTAATCCTAATCCTAATTATAATGCTAATAATTAATAATAATAAGATTATAATTATAATTTAATTAATAATAATAATAATTTTAGTTCTTTGAATTTAATTTTTATTTGTATTTATGTATGTTTTGAAGTTAATAAAATTTGAAAAATTAAAAAAAAATGGTAATGTCAAATAGTTTAAGATTTAATTTAAATTTTTATTTTAATTATGTAAAATCAAATCTCTAGATTATCTTTATATGCTAATTTATGAATGTGCTTTAATTTAAGTTTTATTTTATTATTAAAAAAATGTAAAAATAAGTCACATTTATTTATTTTAGAAAGATTTAATGAAATGACTTTATAAAAAAAATGAAAAACCATTTTTAGTAATCGTTGAGAAAACTACATGTTATTAATCATTTGAAAAAAAATGTTAAAAGACCTTGCTTTTCCTACCCATAACATCCCAAACTTTTATTCAAGAAAAATAATTTTTACAAATTTTAAAGTTAAATATTTAACATGTTCACTTAAAAAAAATTAAATTATATATTTTAATTTTTAGTTGATTCAAAACTAATTATTAATAACTAATTACTATACACATTTATCCTCCTTACCTAATGGTGGAAAACTTGTACGAGGTCACAAATTCAAATCCTGTAGGGGGTAAAATATGTACACCTCGGCCTCCCTCATATTGAGAGTACGAGGAGTCTCATATACTGTAAGCCATCTATAAACCCAAAAACAGACCGTCTGATATCGTGGACAATAAAAGGCCCTTTCCTTTCCTTTCCTTACATCTAGAAATGCAATTATCTTTCTGTTACAGAAATTTGGTACAATAGCCCTGACAGAGTTACATCAGGAAAGGGTAGCATTTTCTCCCTGAGATTCGGTTTGCAATTGAAGGGAGATTTCTTAAAAAATATTCTCAATACATTGAACTTGTTACAAAATATTATATGATGTGTCCAACCTAGCAAAATCTAGTAGAATTTGCAGGTGGTTCGGGGCCTGTGTCATGAGGCAAGGGACCTGAATTTAGTTTAAACGACCGCCATTCTTTCATTCTTGATCTTGCTAAGAGAGTTCTTGCATCCTCTTCTCCTCATGTGGCTGATTTTTCCCCACTCCATGGGGACGACACTGGTTCGTCCGACCTCCATGCGCCTTCTGCGGTAGATTTTTCTGTCGCCCTCGGCCCCTTTTGAACCTGGTATCGGCCCTGGTTCGGTCAAATTTTGTGCTAATAGTGGCGTTCCTGTTCCTGTGACTAGGGCTTCTCCTGGGTGTCGTCATATTGGTGATGTGTTCCTGGTGATTAGAGATTGCGTCGCCAGCAGTCCTACGCGACCATAGCTGGCTCAGGGATTCTTGCCTGTCCTTTGATATGAGACAAAATACGGTCCCTTCCTTGTTCCCAATCCTCCCATGTGGTGGTTTGGGGACAGGACATGCTTCAAGCTATTGTCTTCGATGGGGCTTGGTTTGCAAATTCAATAATTTCTGGTCTTCTCTTCTAAACTTACACAAATGGTTTTGGAATCATGATTATGTCGTTGTGTTAGGGGATTCTCCATAGCCACTTTTGTGTTTGGGAAGGAAAGAGGTTTAGTGCTTGATGACATGTTGATGTGGAGAGATCACTCTCGCTAGATCAAGTTTTGGTCTCTCTTTCGATCCCCTTTCTTAATCTCTCAATGTGAGATTAGTTCGGGTTTAGTTTTTGAATCTCCCTCTTCAATTTTGGGAAGGTTCTTGTTATGAGGTCATTGGTAATGTTATTGGTCATTTCTTGAAGGTTGACTCTGCTAGTTTTTTCACGAGTCACTCTACATTTGTTTGTATTTTGTTGGACATAGATATATCCAAGGCTCTTCATATGGATAGTTTTGATGGTAGGGGATAGGCCATGGACTCAACCACTTGACTATGAAGGTCTCCCTTTCAGATGTAGATGATGTTTTGTCATTGGTCACCTAGGTCCTAATTGTCCACTCTTTTTGCGTAAGGGGGTGGCTACGTAGTGGAGGAATACCTGTGAAGATCACCTGACTATTAATGCTTTTAATTCTCAAGTTGTTGGCTCTTCTTAGGATGTTTAGTCCTCTCTTCTTGTTCCCTTTATGTCGAGTCATGTTTTTGAGGAGGTTTCTCATGTAGTTGGCACAACTCTCGAGAGTCACTCTCCTTCGACTCATTAAATTCCTATTCATGAGTCTCATTCACCATTTATTTTAGCTATTCAATATCTCATATCCTTTGTTCTCATTTTTCTCTTAGCTTTGGCATAACATCTAATTGATCCTAAGGTGGTTGATCAACATTTGGAAGCATTAGCTAGATGTTCCACTGATTTTATTATGCCCATGGATGGGATCTCTAAGGGGAATCACCCCTCCCCTTCCCCCTCCTTCCCCCTTGCCCGTTCTCCTAGGTTCGGGGATCTAGTGATATCATTTCCTAGAAAATTATAGAAAGGTGGAAGAAAGATCTTCCCAAATCTTTCTCCCAATTATATACTAGAGTGAAAGGTGTGAGATTAAATAGGGTAGGATCTAGCATTATTTAGGCTAGATCCCTAGATACTCTTTTGTGCTTAGCAACTTGGTTGCAATTATATTGATTCTTATTTGGAAGCCTATCTATAGTTGTGTTTTCCTCGCTTCTAGGATTGTTGTGTATGCTTTGAGTTATCCTATCTAATGTATAGAGTTTTTGGTCCTTTAAAAACTAATTTACCCAATCAAAAACATCTAGTTGCATAAACCACTTAACTTGATCTAGATTAATCTCATTTTTTTAGATGAATAGAACAACCATATGCTCCATTTCTTCAAACATTCTCATGAAATCCATAGTATTAACTTTTAACCGTCTTAGGTTCCCATTCATCTATTCAATGTCTATTTTGATCTTAAAAAAATGGATTTTTTGATGTCAAAGGATCTAGAAGATCCATAATCCATTTGCACTAAGGCTTAGCAAAAAACCTTTAGAAAATATTTATAATTATGCATAATTCCACAACTCATACTTCACCTGCCTTAGTTGAACAAGTTTGTAAGAAGAATTTTCCTTTTAAAAATCTTATGCAAGCAGCAAAAGGCATCAACTAGATCTTATTGATTTTCTTCTATCCTTAAGAGTTATGTTTCTATGTCAAAATCAAGGATAGGAGTACTATTTTTTATAGTGTTAGGTCTATTTTTTGTGAATGATACTCTCCTTCTTTAAAGCTTGTATTTCCTTGATTTTTATTGTTAGGGTAAATTGTTGGAATTATTGTTGTCATTGATATCAAAAGCAAAAATTACTATCACAATGATTTAGAAAGGGTTGGCTGACTATGATATAATTATTAGAAATAATATATATATATATTTGATATATCAGAAGGGGTATCCCTTTGACCGGTTGAGCTTCTCTTAAATTTTTGTTACTAGATGAGACTAATCCCCTCTAGGCTACACGATTTCCCAATGCCTGCCCCACAATGTGCACATATGGGTTAGTCGAGGTTTGAACCTGCATCGATTATTTGTGTCTTTCAACGACTCAACCATTTGGTTTACACCCTAGAGGCAAATAATATTATATTTTAATTTGAATATTTGTATGGAGGATTGATCGACCCCCTCATTTGTAGCACCCAAGTGTAGGGACAAGTTGTTCCACTTTACACAAATAATATGTGAATCCTCCCTTTGTAAAGTCGTCCCTATCCATTGAGTCACCCCTCTCCATGAAGAGGCATCGAGGTATATAATTGGAATGTGAACTGTGGTTGAAGTGTGTGTGTGGAAAATATGACCATTCTAATAGAAATAGATTTTTGAAGGAGAGTACATGTGTGAAAAACATTGCATCATTTACAAGAAAATTTAATAAAAGAGATTCAAATGATCATCATCCATTGAAGAAGCAATATTCAAGAAGGTGAAAAATTTGTTCATTTGGAGGTTGGTGCCTCCTAATTGAAGAGATTGGTGTCTCTTACTAACTTGGTGCTTAGTAGTGGGGATTGGTGTCTCCAATGGGTTGGTGCCTACAAATATTTGTAAGAGAATTTTATTTTTGGCTAGATTTGGGCAATAGCTCCAAACAGTCTTTCTTTGTGGTTTTCTCTTGAAAGGAATTCCATTTAAATCTTGGGTTTTCTTATTTTCTAGATCTTTCATGATTGCTATTATTGTGATTATTGAATTTTAAATAATTAAAATATTATCTTATTCTAATTCACCCCCCTCTTAGTATAAGTGTGTGCTCATCATAAACCTCCTAGATTCAAGATCCTTTACAAACTAATCATCCTCCAAAAATGCTTCATAGACCATAGTCAAATATCATCAATATTAACTTCAATAGAAAATTGTTCCAATGACATGTTAATACTTGGGATAACCAATTATTTTCCCTTAGTTTGTTAGGTGGATTTGATCTAAATAAAAATTCCCCCAATGAGGCATATATTCTCCATATGCCTTAGTTTTTGTATAGTCTACCAAAGAGGTACAATCAACCAATTCTATTGATAGCTCATGTCTTGAGTGTGACAAGGAGGCTACTAAAGTTGTTAATGAAGGAATCCTAAATGCTTTTTCTTCTAAAATTTGCACATATGAGTTTTTAATTGACTCATTTCCTTTTTGTGTCACACCATGTAATATTTCTCTTTGGGCATCTTTGGATATATATGCACATCTTTCACAAGTTCTACGATTTGATCTTTGATATGTGAGACAAATCCCCAATAATTTTGGTTGAGCATCTACATTTTTATCTTAGCTAATTGGATCCCCAACCATGCTTCTTTCTTTACTTTTACTTCAAAACCATCATTGCAACTTCTAATCCAATCTTCTTTATCCTTAAACTTGTGTCGAAGTGTTGGTCTATTTTGACCCTTTAGAAATTTATCAATATATTTTCAAGGTCATGAGTTCTACACTTAATCAAATACATCTCCACATTATCCATTCATATGTTTTTCCAAAAATAATTTTTCCTCAAGGGTAATATCTCCAAGGACCACAAAAGAAGAAGAATGTTGCACTTATAATGATCCTTGAAGTGAGACTTGTTAGTAGAATATAGGTGCCTCATCACTTTCAAGAATGCAATTCTTTATGACATTGTGTGGTAATTTACATGGTGCAAAATTAGCTCCAAATACTCTTTATCATAGTAATTTCCTTGAAGAGGGACTACTCTCCTCAATCTACCTCAATTCTCCCTTAGCCTTGAGTTAATAGGGTCTGATTAACTCCCTTAATGGAAATCAAATTTTCAAATATGAAGCATTTTTGTTGTGACATCCAATGAACAATCCATAATTGTATAGGATTCACTTGGCCTTTGAAGAGATCTAGAGATATGTAACTTATTTCCAATTTATTAGGCCAATCCTCTACCATGGTGCACAAGGAAATGTAATAGGATAGAGTACCTCTTGAACCTTTTTCTAGGGGATTTATTATTTAATTCAACTATCTTAGTATGAAATTTCTTGCAAAAACCTCCTCATAATCAAACAATGTATTCTAATGTGGGTTGTGATTATTTGTAAGAAAATCCAAATATGTAAGATATACTTGATTTCCAACATATTGTCTTGTGACTTGAAAATTTCTTGGTAAGTTTCTTAAAATAAAGGTATAAAATTGATTCATCCATAGGTTCATTCTCTTTATCAAGAATAACTGCCTTGGTTTTTGGATCTTATCTATTTTGTAATGTGACAACTTTACCCCTTTGTAATATCCTTTATCCCTTTTATAATTAAAATCCAATCCCTTCAAATCTATTTCTATCTTGGTGTTAGGTGTCAATCCAAACACCTTCTTAATTATTTTTGTACTTTAAGTGAAGATAATTTTTCTTATTCCATTATTCATCTAGTTGTAATCTCATTCTACTATCTCTAGTGCTAGAAAAAAATTGGGACTACAACCTTGGCCATGTCAAATACCCAAGCATACATACATGATGTGGTTGGAAGCCTTCATCATAATTTATTTTGAATAATTTACCTCATTTCATTTGAGTCAATGTAAACCTAATATCACTCTTGGTATCCTTAATAAATGTTTTGTATATTCCTTTTTCATACTTGATCTTTTGTACTTCTTTCTTACCCATGAAAATATTTTAGAATTGTCTTGGGTATCAGTTCTATTAGGGGTCATAATTTCTTTAGAATTGATAAGTTTTGAAGGGCTATAGATTTGGAACATGATAACTTTCAATTTGTAAATCAATTGAAGGTACAAGGACAATTCTAGGGTTTTAGCTTTATCACAAAAGATACAACTAAGCAATTACATCGTGTTCAATTTGATACAAATGGATTGAAGATAAAAATGGATGTCCTAATATAATTACACATATTTTTTCCAATTCCATTGAACAACATTGAGTTAAAATTTTTAAATACATAACAAAATCACATAAAGCGATTTTTATGAAATTACTTAGGAGACCAACTTTGAAAATACTTAATTTGTAGGTGAAAAGCTTGTTCTTCTCAAGCGTCTTTGAAACACCTTCTCTTTTTTGATAGTTCAATAAAAATGTGATTTTTGCACTAATTTCTTTGACAACTATTTCCCCCTCTTCTTTGGAAAACTAGATACTTGTCTTGTAACATAAATATTTTGAACTTTTACTTTAATCAATGATGTGTGCACATCTTCCTTTAGAATCAATGATTTTGGCGAAATGAAGAAACATGAAGATGCATATCATAACTTATTTCCATTCTCCCATGCAATTCCCCCTAAATCAAACCCCCAATTTTTTTGGGAGAGTTTAACTTTTATAAAAATCACATGTCATGATTACAAGTTCAACTTCACCCTCAATAATTCCAAGGATACTCTTATGCATTATTAGAAAATAGATTAAGGAAATAACTTATGCATTATTAGAAAATAGATTGAGAAAATATTTCCTTGGAGGTACTAGAATTGTCCTTGAACCTATTTAGTTATGAATTTGAAATGTGAAGCTCAACATGTCATGAAGCCACAAGTTTAGTTTCTAAGTTTAACGCTTAAAGTCACATTTTCCAAGTGTTGACCAACTAAGATCCACACATTTGTCAATTTTCACTTGAGCCATATAATACTCATGCATTTATTAAGTGTCACTTAACCCATATAAGGCCCATGAATTTGTAAAGTGCCACTTAAACCATACAAATCTCATGTAGATGTCAAGTTTCACTTGAACCATATAAATCCCATGTAGTTGTCAAGTTTCACTTGAATCTAGTTTAAGAGAAATGTATTTTGTCATTAAGTGTCACTTGGCTAATATAAGACCATGAATGTTTTTTCAAGTGTTGTTTTATAATTATAAGACCCTTGAATAATTAAGATACTAGAAGCTTCTTGATGCCATTCTCTTGGTTTAAATTAGATTTATTACAGTAATCACATTATCCCATTAGAGTTCACTACACATTTTATCCTTGCTAGATTAGGGCTTATTCTAGGCCCTTAAACCCTTGGTTGAATTATGCCCTTTTTCTTAAGGTTTGAGAGATTAGTTTAAATGGTTCCATCTATTAAGGTTAACAACATTTTACCCTATGAAAAATAGTTTGTGGTCAATTCATTTATTTCTAGTCATGGGTTATGTTAGAAATTTGAAATATATTGAATAACCCAATGAACTTTTTAAGATAAAATCAAATTTACATCAAATGGAAAAAACATAAAAAATGCAAACTAGGACTTTGAGAGATTATGCAATTTTGATGTGAAAAAATTGCATTAAGATCTTCCAAGATGTAAGAGTATACAAAATATTGCAAGAAGATAAAGATACAAGCTAGGTAGTGAGTTTATATAGAACTAAGGAGAGGATTTAGGTGGCAATTCCAACCAATAGGAATCAACCACAAAAAGTGGAGGATGCCACCAAAAGTGGAAAGTGTTCCACCCTTTAAGGGAGGAGACACCACATCACTTATCTCCTAGTAATAAACACACTTTATTATTCTAAGCAAGCTTTATAAAAGTGTAGGAAAAACCTAGGACTAAGGGAAAATAAATAAACCAACTAGGAAATAAAAACTTACACCAACACTCCCCTTAAGAATAAATTTGTAGGGTGTAAAAGATCATGGATCTTGACAAATGAAGCCATGATAGGCACCCATGTACATATAAAATTCCCCAAAAAGAAGAAGAATCACCCCCACTAATAGAGAGATAACAACCCCCAAGAATATAGAGAGAATAAGACGAGAAGGAATAAGTAGCTCTCCTTGAAGAGATCTAATGGTAGATGCTTGAAACTGGATGGAGAAGATGGTCCATGATCATTGAACAATGTTCCTCCCCTTAGGAAGAAACAAAATCAATGGTATATGCAAGATATCTCCCAAGTCTTGAAAGGAATATGCATGAAGAAAGTGTGAAATGTATGAAGTCTTTGAACTCGTCTCAAGTATCCCCATGTTGATGTTGAAAGTGGTCACAATCAAATCAAATGTTCTAGGTCACACTACTGAAGATGACAAATCAGAATCTCCTAGAGATCGATGTAGATCATAATCCAAAGACAATGATGGTTTTACAATAGTTGTGTAATGATTATCATTAAAGAGGAGAGATAACCCCTCAAATATGTCCTCCAAATCTAAAATATGCATCTCCATAAACAAGTCTGAAATTCCTATCAAGAGATCATCCCACAAAACTGAATCGGGAATATTATGGATGCCTTGATACAAGAAGTCATTGGAAGATTTTGAAGAAGAAACACTAAACTTTGAAGTAGCAACAATTGCAAGGATAAAAGAGTTATCCTCAAAGAAAAGACGTATGTCCTCAATAGTGTCATCTACTCAATAGTGTCATCTAGGTTCCAAATTAGGGACTCTACAAACAAACAAGAGATGTCTAGTAGAAATTGGTTCCGATGGATAAAATCCAAAAGACATAAATGATCCTGCTACAATGAATCATTGAAACTTCTCATAGAAGCATCTCTAGAATCTAAAGCTACAACAGGTGATGTTGATGTGATCTCAACATGAAGATAAGAAGCAAGAAGAGAAGTCTATGTATCATATGAATGTTCAAGACCTGCATAATACTCAAGAAACTCTAAAGTAGCATCATCAAAGGGTATATTATCTAAATCATCAAGTGGAATGAGGCAATAAGTAGCAAGATCATCTAGGAATGGAAAAACATGAGGGTATCCAAACATCTCCCAAATCTTGGTGTAGAGTCTAAACTAATGTATTGTACACTTGGTAGAACCTACACAATTTAGAGGTTTAACTAACTGAACAATCTACTCAACATTGGTTAAGACTACATTAAATTATCAACCCAAGGTTTGTAAGCTTGTGATGGCGCAACATTATATATTCCTCCAAAAACTCAAAACTAGTTAAGCTACCCTATTCAAGTTATTCTACTTTCTAGAAACTCACAAAATTACAAAATAGTAAAAGACATAACTAGAAATAGTGGCTACAGGTACCTACAACTTAGATTGTAACTCAAATTTTGCTAATGAAATGATACTGGAATAACTCAAAATTGGTAAAAACTAATGACTCAACTAAAATAACCTCCAGAGTACTACCAGTTAACCATTGCATGCATATTCATAAGCATTCATTAACAATAAGAAATGTATGAGATTCAACTTAGCTTGCATAAAGTTCATGAGATAATGATAAATGAAAATAAACTATTAAACGAAAATGACCAATTGAAAAGAAGTGAGGAACAATACCTTGAGTGGCTTGCTCAAGTGGTTGTTCTCACTTTAACTGAACCCAAATCTAACTAACAGATTCTACGCATCCTATGAAATTAACTCCATTCATTGCATATCATGAAAGATTACAAAAGATATTTTCACATATTGTATTCAATCATTCTGAATACTTTTCATGTCTTGAAATTTAAAGTAATTGATAACATAAAACTGAAAAACCAACTAACTTATCTACGGATTCAACCAAAAACTATATACAAGCTTGATGGAATCTTATTTAGAACAACTTAATTGAAATCTTTAAACCCACTCCCAGACATTAGAGTGTAGAGTTAAGACCGATTTATTCAACCTATAACTGAAAAGAAAAGGGAATCCTAATAGGACTAAAACTATGTCAAAATAGAATTGCATGTAAACATACAAACATTTGTCAAAATCCCATAAGTAAAGGATACATCTTCTTCAGCATTTATTAACTGGTTATAATAATGCACATTAAACCTTAATCAAGTGCCTTTAATCAACAATCATCACATTTAGCTTAATATGGAATTCCCCAGTTTTGTTGTCCAACATTCCTTTTTCCGCAGGTTCATCCTACAACTGCTGTGTGCCATAGTTCCTTTTCAGCTGAAAACAAGTTAATTTTGCAAAGCATGTACACAAGGATAGCTACCACAATCAAAACATAGTATTCCATCAACATTTCATACATATCTTCATATAACAAATGTAATACTAGTATATTAGAACCATAATTCCATCATTATATTTTAGGTTCAACTCTGCATAATAGATATGAAAGGATAGTATAATATAAGAGCATTTTATGGAAAGTGTACATCTAAAAGTGTCTCAGAATATGTATGAAAAAAATAGAAAATGAGCTATTATTTGGACCTATCATCTCCCCCCAACTAGCCTTTTGCTTGTCCCCAAGAAAAACACTAGGGATATTGATTGTACTACAAAGTAATCTGTCTTAGGTCCATAACTATATTAACCCCTTGAATCTGTTTCAAATAGAACCCTTGATATTTTGCAAGTTACCTCATTCTGATAATTCCCTCTTTTTCACATTCTTCACCTTTCTCCCCAGTCCAATGTGGGACTGGATATAGGAGAATAGGTGGATGGAAGGTGAGTGGTACCCAATAAACTCATTTTTTGACACCAATTACTATATATCTGTGTACCCTTTGAAGCATAGAAGTGAAATTATACATAGAATGTGGTTTTTTCCTCTATAATTCAAGTGTTAAACTATTCCATCTATTTTGTACATGCTTGTAGCACTGTTGTTTGATACCCACAACTAACATCCGTATTCTTTCATAATATGCCTTCTTGAATTTCATGATTTTCTTACCCACACCCTTATGTTTGAGGAGTTTAAGCCATTCTTCAATGACTACATTAGGATCTTTAGCCTCTCTTCTTATGGGAAGTGCAATGGATTTCTCTTTTTCTTCATACTCTTCCATTATCTCACCCCTAAGTTGCTCATTTCTATAATAGGAGGCAAGTGCTATGATATGAAGATCTCCCACAAAAATTAGAGGGTTCCATTTTGTCTCATCAAGTATTACATAGTTGTGTAAATAAAACTCACACAACTGGTCCTATTTTTCAAGTGTGGAAAAAACAAAAAATTCAAGAAACTCAGAAGTTCTACTTATACCAATAGAATGTTTTCTAATTAATCTACTAAACTAAAAGCATAGAAACCTTTCTTGTAAAAATAATACATATGTTCTTGGTGGAGGTCTACATCTGAAAATTTATGCAACCTTATTTGCTATTTCCTCCAACCAGACTACTGATTTGTTCAATTCCATATCTCTCTTTTCCAATTCCTTTACATATTCTTCCTTTTCTTTCTTCCATTTCTCCTTTTCTTGAGCAAACTCATTAGTCACTTTCCATAATTGGTGGTCAAGTGACAAGGTTGTATGATAGTTATGAGTTTTGATAGGAGGGGGTTTCTCATATAGCATTGCTATTTCCTTGTCCAATGTCTCGATGACAACCAATTGTGCTATCAAATTTAGCTTAGTGCCATGGCCATACAACTGTAGTTTCTCCTCCATCTCCTACATTTTAGCTTCTCTTTCCTTGTCCTTCTGCTCATAATTTTGCACTAGCTCCTCTAGGTGTTTAATCATATCCAATGCCTCTTGGAGTTCTTTCCTTATATCCATTTCTTCTATGTATACTTCCTCTATATTTACAAACTGCTCATTACCCTCTTCATAGTCTCCATGAATGGGACTATCTAGGGTTTCTATCCATAATTTCTTAGTAGTAAATATATCTTCTGATTTTAAATAAGAAGTTGTTAGTACATATATTTTCCTCTTTGTTGGCATATTCACATTACCAGGGGCATTCCCCTTTACATCAGAGTCTATTTCTACAATCAAGACATTTTCCTGTTGTTGTTCCTTGCTCTTTTCTTCCTCCTTTGGTTCTTCTATATTTTCCTTCATGGTACCTTGTTTCTTAGTCTACCAAAGCGTCTAGGTGTGAGTATTTATTTCTCAATTTTATTCTTCTCCTTCTTAACACTCTTCTTCCTCTTTGGAACATCCTCTTCCTTCTTTATAGGTATATAGCATTATCGCTAGATTTTGCTAGAATGATAATGTCTTCCATGTGTCCTACCTAAAGAGGTATATACCCAGTGATAATCATGTGATTGATTGGACTAATTTATAGGTATAGGGCCCCAGAGTCTTGCAATGCAAAGTCCAGTGGGACTAGTATGCAGAAGATTCAGTCACTTGGGAAGATTATGCTGAGATTCAACAAAAGTTTCCTCATGCTTTGGATGCTTATGAAAATACTTGAAAAAACAATATGGTGTTGTTTGTTGTTTTCTTTGTTTTATGTCGCTACATAAAATCATCGGGGATGATGATTCACAAGGGGGGGACTATGTTACACCCCAATTGTGTAATTACTATTTACTATTACTATGTAGGGTAAATGTGAATGTGATTTGTATTCTAAAGATGAATAAAATGTGCTTGCACTTTGTTATCAATGCATTATGAATAAATGTTGCTTCATATAATGTTAATATAATGTTATGTGTAGAAATGCATATATATGAAATGTATGAATAGTGAGTTAATATTTTAACTATGAAGATATATCATGTGAAATGCATATTTTATGAACAACTGACTGTCATGGGCATATGTTAGTGGATGCAGGTGTATGTTCAATTCCTCTAGGTAGATGGGAAGTATCAATTAGGAGAAGGTCTTGGTTGAGTAACTAGTAATGTAACCTATCTAAGCTTACACACACACCACAATAGAATAATTGAGTTAAGATATTATGTGGGAGGTTGGTAATTCATCCTTAGTATTGTGTCTACTTTAGTATGAGTCCAGTTTAGTATTAAATGAATTATTTGGTGATGTTTATCTGTTTGATCTTGTGAGTTATTTCCTTATTACAATGCTTGTATCGATGAGTAGGACATATGAGGAATATGTACATGTATACACATGCATGTTAATGATAGACCATACACATGAATGAACACATACACAAGGGTACATAGGTAGACGTATCTATGCACACTCATGCACGAGTTGCTTATATGCATGGAACTATTTAATGGATCTAACATGTATATGTATAGATATAGATATATCACTCGTAGGTACTTATCAATATAATAGTAATTGTGTATGACTTTTGTGTAAATAGAATGTGTGTATATATATAAAGTATATACATATGTCCATATGTATATATGTATCAATATATGTGTATGGTGGAAAACAGACATGCCCATACGAATGTATCAATATATGTATACATACATAAACATGTACATAGAGGCATATATATATATATACACACAATTGATATATTGTTATAACTGTGTGATTGCTATCATATTCATTTATATAGTGAATGTATACATGCCTTATTGACATATGATATATATGAATATATAATAACATATATATAAACATATACATATATACATATGTGTGTGTGTGTATCGATATGTATATGCAAATATATCTGTGAAGCAAAATTTTGCCTATGTCTATTTTTGTCTCTCGGCTTTATTTTGGTTTTCAAGTTGATCCGCGCGCAAGGATTTTTTATCGCTGACAGACGCGCAATGTGCCACATGGTGGCTGCACGTATCTTCATGATCGCTTTCTCCTCAGTCGGAAGTCAGACCATGTGTCGGCCTGGCGAACGTTTCTTGCATCCGTTTTTTGCAGATCTGAGATTATCCACCCTTCTGACACATCATCTCTTTGTGCTATGAAGCCATAGCTTGGGAATGCTCACTTGCAGTCTGTCAGAATGAGTTTTTATTTTTCCAATGAAGGGACGTGAGTCGGTGCCGCCATAGCCACCTGGGTAATCGACAAGACTTTTGCCAGACTATCTTTCTAGGATCAAAGCGATTATAAGAGCTAATCCTGTTGAAATATCTAAACGATATAAATTTGGTAGCTAAAAGTTGATGAGAAGGATTCCAGTGAGCTAATAAAAGATCTAGAATCGGATTTCCAAGCCATAAGGTTTGGATGTCTGACAATCATTAATTTTGGTCAAGGTGACATTTTTCTCTTCTGAGCGGCTATATATTGAGGATAGCAGCATAATGAAGAAGTTCCTGAAGTTTTCCTATCGAAATTTTTTTTCCTTGAGCTTTCTTAGTTAGTAGAAATATTTTCTATTAGAAGGTGCATAGAACACTGCTTCACTCTAGCATGTTATGTCTATTTTATGATCAAACTATTATCGGATTGGAATCCAATCTTTGTTTTAAGGTTCATTTTAATTTGAAGTATGAGTTATTTTGAAGAAATATTTGAAATTGTACATGATACGGTCTTTGTAAATGTTTCTTTCTTTATATCTCTGTCCAGGATAAAACACCGTGTCTTGCTTAATCTGAATAGTTTGATTATTGGATTTCCATGTTGTTTGTGTATGTGATTAAATTATAATCTTTAGAAACTAGACTATGTCTTTGGATTTCATGATTTTCTTTGAAGGGTTATCATTTCTTTGTGATATGCTATATTAGGAGAAAGGGTTTATATTGATTTTTAATGTTTTCTATTAATTCTGAAAACTTCTATGTTTGACTCGGATCTTAATACGCACTTCCTGCAGGTTGATTGAATGACTGCATCTGTGCTTGTATCGAGCCTCTTCTGTTCATTCTCCTCCCAACCATGAAGGGAAGTGGTGTTCTCTATCTCTTATATCACTCATAGAGGAAGGCTTGTGGTTTTTGAAATGTTATAAAAGTGTTGGCGCATCGCCACTTTCATGTTTTTATGATTGCATTTCTCTTTCCCTTTTCCCAAACTCAGAGAAGAGCCGACTTTCTATAAAAATCTTGGAGGTATTCAGTGAGGCGCATATTATCCCCCAACTCGCTGAATTTCCCATGAGACTATCAGAGAGGCGCAAGCTTTTATGATCAACAATATGTTATATATATATTTAAATATTATATGCTTTGAGGTTGATTACCATTGGAAATGATTATGAGCTGATTAATTAACTAAATTAGAGGTCGTATATATAATACTTCTGATTTTATCTAAGAGGCCGAATATTACTCATGTTGTCCATGCATAAAAGAATGAGTATTCTGCAAAGTAACTCACAACATTAAGTCAATATAGAATAAGAGACTTGGTCGACACTTTGCATTGCTGTATCTTTGACTTAGTAAACTTTTAGACACCTTGTCATTGGATAAATATCTACAACAAATAAATACATGCAAGATTATGTATAGCAGGTTGAAGAACAAGTCAAACTAATAAAAGAGATGAATCGACTCATGTAAGACTAAGTCGACATGGGCAATGTGTTGCATATTTGATAAATGATTGATTCAACAAATGAGAAATTGTACCAAATCTGTAGGAGGTTTATGATGCTTTGGTGCCACCTTATGAATCATATTTGTTGTAGATGGTCATTGTGAATGCAATTTGAGTTACACCTTTTTCATCATGTGTTCATTTGAAATAGTCTCATGCTGCTGTCAATGAATAGGGATGGCATGTAGCTTTGTTTAGCTGAGTATGTTCTTATTTATGCACCAATTTTTAGCTAAGTCAAGCAAGTGGTTTTTCATGGTGATTACTATCAATACTCATTCCTAATCTTTAGGATGAGTGGTCTCTTTGTTGCTGTATAAATAGTAGAGAAAACTCACTTGTTTGGCACACATTCCTTAAGCAAGTTTTTGCATTCTATCTGCATTATTCTCCTATATATTGAGATAGAGCTTTGAGCATTGGAAAGGGTATTTTATCATATTGAGAGAATTATTTTGTCAACTTGAGAGTTGGAGGTTATTGTGACTTTGTTGAAGAGATCAAGCTAAGCTAGCTGCTATTCTGGAAAAGCTATGTTGCAGCCAATCAATTGGACAACATATTATAGGCATGAGGATAATCTTCCTTAATTTGTCTTAGCTTTTGAAAGATTGTTTTCTAATTGCTTTAATTAGTCTATTGTGACTACTTGCATTTAGGGAAAAATAGTGTTTGCTTTAAAAGGAATTAGAAGCTATTTATACTGTTTGTGAAATGTTTGTAATTACTCCATGATAGGAGGGACTATTTATCATAGGTATTAATATACTAGACATGATTAAACAAAGGTAGATTAAGGGATACTCATATGGTTACTCCTGGGATTGTTGTCCATTGAAGGGAGGGAACTAATAATTTTGCTTAATGAGTAGAGATACCTTAAGTTTGTGTGAAAAGGTGATAGGTTAATTTTGGGGTTTAAGCTTACCTATGGGAGGGTTCACCTATGCATAGATTATAGTGGTCTTAAGTCAAAACAAGCTTAATAAGTGTAAGTGAATGGTAGACCTTCACTAGAAGTATTGAGTGAGAACACTTTGAACAAATTAGTGTGATTTCCTTTGGCTCCATTGTCAATTCATTGTCTCCATATAATACATGATAGTTATCGAGTGTAGGGTTATAAACTCTAGTCATGTAGGGCACAACACTAAGCTCAATGTGGGTTTTTGTACGAGGTTACCCAACCAAGATCTTCGTCGAAGGGTAGGGCCATCTATCATTGGTAGATGTGCAAGGGACCGCATATGAGTCTGTGGTTGGCGAAAAAGTGCTTGAGTGATGCTTCTCCTCCTCAACAAGTGACAAAAGACCAAGGTTTTGAAAGGCAGATTCCTGGACCATCTATATCTATTACTCTGAAGCTTGGTTGAGCTATGTATTTAATTATGTATATTATTGGAATATTATAAATATTATATTGAAATGAAACCTTATTGTGTATTGTTATGGCATCTTTGTTCATATATTCTCAATAAATAAAATATTTTTTTTATTGGAGTGGCTTATTACATAGTTTATTTACTCATTGAACCACCAAAAACATGTAATAGGGAAAGAGAATTCCCCAATGGGCTCCTAGGGTTTTTCACCTAGAAGCTAGTTGGTACAATGCCTCTTTCGTGCTCAAGTATTCTTGGTGTTCATTCAAGATTAGGGGTTTGGATTGGTGTGATGTGTGTGTGCCTAAGTGTTGCAAAGTAATTTAATGATCTAATTATGAAATGTAAAATAATGCAAATGTATTGAAAGAACTATGTATAATGACCTAAGAATGACCTAAACAACATGCAAACTATAAAAAAACTTAAAATAACAAAATGGGTGCACTTGGAAACTGAAGGTTGATGGAGAGGAGCTCTGGAATCTTGCATATTTTGCTGAAAATGTTGACTAGGAAACTTACGCCAGGTTGGGCGACTAAGTCCTTCTCCCGAGAAACTTTGTCGGAACAAGTTTTTGGAAAATGGGTATCCAGAAACACAAAAATCACTTTTCAGGCCTGGTATAGGGACTAATTCGCCAATGATGGTGACTTAGTCCACTTGGAGCTTTCGAGAGTCTCGAGGTTGGAGTATGTAGGTACCCACTTGTACTTTTGTTTCTAATAGAGACCCGTGTCTGAATCTTCAGAATCTGACCTGTAGGTTTTCTTCAAGATCCTTTTAAGGTTTGTTGACTTGGAATGATGACACCTTTTTAGCACCTTACTCTTTGACTAATCTGCATAAAAACCTGCAAAGCACACATGCAAAGAGGGGGAAAATGGTTAGGGTTAGAGAATAGGGGTTTGCCTTAGTCAAACCCCATGTTGGTAATCAAACCCAAGATAATGAAATATAATGAAAAGGGAAAGATGATTGAATAGCATGCAAGTACAATCACTCACCAAGCCCTTGTTGAAGAAGTCTGAAGATATGCAAGTGATTAGCTCCAATGGATGTTGCTTGAAGTGCTTAGTGCTTGAATGCTTGATGCTTTCTTGAGAAGATAGATTGCTTGATCATGAGAGAATGAGATATGTTGGGGGGGGGGGGTTAAAATGAGGAGAAAAACCCTTATTTATGCATGTTATGCCCTAATTCCCCGAAAATAACACATCACAGGCCGACCTTAGGGTTTTGGAGACAAAATCCTGCTAGAAATTTGATTTAATTTTTATTTTTATGCCAAATGGGACTAAGTTGCCCAAGGTGGCGACTTAGTCCACTTGGAAAAATTCAATTACTTGTTGGGATTTAAAAGGTGATTAATGTTGATTAATGAGATTGTCTCCCGAAACACACTTAAGTCGGGCCTATAAGTGCATTAAGGGGCCATTTTTTCATAAGAAAGGGTTGATTTAGTGATGAAAAGCCCAGGAAAGTGTGAGGGTTGGTTACAACACCTTACAAAATTTTGAAATAAGGCTTGGAAAGGGGTTATTTAGGTGAATTATTATAGAAAAGTCCTAGAAAAGTGAGGAAATGTGTTACAACACTTCACAACACCCTTGTAAGACATTATTATTTTTTTGTTGATTTTCAAGCGTTCAAGGCCTAATGTCAATGTGTTGGCCACATTACAACATTAGATATAAGAAAAATCAGGCCAAAATCCATGGGAAAAGGCCCAAATGAGTGAAAAGTGTCAAGGCTACACTTTTTTGCGACACACTCGCATAGTGAAATGTTAGGAAATATTTACTTCAATGAAGGGTTGGCATGTTACACATACTTGAAAATAAATCTTCTTCGAGGTCAAAAAAAAATGCAAAACTTGAATTTAGGTTGGAATAAATCTAAAATAGATCCCCTTGATATACACAATACATATTAATCTTCATAGCTCAAAAATTCAAGTATTGGGTTGGCCAAGGATTATACCTAATCATAAAATAAGCCACTCTAACCAAAATTGATCATCCATATGATCGTATAAGCATGCACCATTTGGAATATATGTATTACTGACACCTATAAACCATCTCCCAAAATTGTAGAGTCTGAATCCAAACACCAGAGGAATACAGACTAGACAACTCATACCACTGTGCATTGTATAAGCTAAAAACATGTATGTCAATCTTCAACTACTTGTAACTTTCAGCCTGATCAATCGAAATTTTTGAAATACTGATCATACATGTATTTAATAGTCCTAAACAACATACTGTAACCACATAGGACGATCTTACAACACAAACAAATCCAGACCAAATTACCGGATCAAGGTGTCACCAAAACTGTTTACAAACAATGTTGGCATCAATGAAAACACACCAAAGGGGTTCCTTCTTCATTATTTTAAAAATCTCCCCCTTTTTCATTGATGGAAATATGTGCCAAAAATGAATCTCCAAAAATTCAACTTCAAATTTGTCTTCAAAAACTTGTATGAACTCCCCCTTTCAAATATACATCAAAACATCTTCCAATAAGACTTCTCCAAACTTCTCCCTCAACACAATATCATAACAAATTTGGCACCAATATTTTTCCAAAATTCTCCCTCTTTGACATTACGGACAAAGGGTGTGCCGGTGAGACACATGTAAGTGAAATGAAATGACTGGCCCCCCCTTAGGGGGTTGTCCCAAGAATGATATTTGATCATATGTACAAGAAAGAAAAACTAAAAGTAACTGAAATAGAGTAATAATATACAAGGTGGAATGTGTTCACTTGGAGGAGGAATAACCTTCAAGTTCCTTGAGAATGGATTCCCAAGCAGATTTCCCTTCATCCCAACTCTGCTTAGCTGTAGCAAGCACCTTATGCATTGATTCCAACTCCACCAAACTCTCCTCTCCCTCTTTTGGAGTAGTTGGATTATGATTTATCTTTTCAAGTTTTTTAGCTTCAGGAAGAGCACTTGCTATTGGTATATGCTTGCAATTTACTAGGTCTCAAAGTTGTCCAAATCACCTTATAACATCCTCTTTCAATCTTTGCAAGGTGAAAAACTTGTTTTGCAAGTTTAAAACAACAATCCAAGAGGCATAGTTTCTATTTTTTTTAAGGTCATAAGCTTCGAAGGCATTGGTTAATTTTTACTCTATTGAGTCCATTAGGTCCTTAATGCCTTGAGTGACATATGGCCATCTCATACAATACATAAATAATGTCTGAGACTCATCTTCACATTCCTTTAATTCGAGATTCTAAGAATTTCATCACCTTGCTATGTCCAGTTGCACATCTATCCTGAATCTTAAGCAATATTTTATCCACAAGACTTGACTCAACTTCTTTTGCAACATACTCCTTTAAGCTAGAGGTATATTCCCTGAATGAATCGACCATAAATTTTAAATTCTCAACAAGTGTTAGAGAATCATCAACAATGGTTCCAGGGGTTGCATCTTGTAAAACCTTGATGACATCATTGATTAGCTCAGTCCCCTTCTGATGGGTTTCTATAATGTCCTTTCTCCCAAAGGCAATAAAAGTATCTCCAAGCTCCATTCTCTGAATAAGTGGGATCTTATTCAAATCTACACAACCTTGTTGTGACAAGAGTTGAACCAACTAGGGAGGAAGGACTGGTTGAATCCTTATTTATCTTGTCAAAATACCCTTGAGAGTGTTGCCAGAGGATTCTCCGGATGAATTTGTTGGATCTGTGGTCTTTTGGGATTCTTCTTCATTTATATCAACCTCAAATTCTTCCTTGTTCTCTTCTTTCTCTTATTCTTCTTATTTTCTAGAGGTGTTTTCCTTTTGATTGTCCTTGTTTTCATCCTCCTTTTTATCTTCATCATCTTTTTTTATCATTGTTCTTTTCATCTTTACCTTCTTCTTCTTCTCCATTTTTATTTTCTTCATTTCCAGTATCCTCATTTTGTTCGTCATGGAGATCTTGAGCATTATCATTGACATCATTCTTGTTCTAATCTTCATTATTCTCTCTAGTTGTGTTCTCAGTGTCTTCTAGAGGAGAAGATGTCTCTGAAGGATCATGTGTATCATCAACCGTATTGCCTAAAACATCTAAATGCGGAGTCTCTTCTGCAGAAAAATCATTAACCTCATCTACCACTTCTTGGAAAATAGGTAAATTAGATATGGGAGGAATATTTTCCTCGGCATCAGTAGATTTATTTTTATCAAGCTCATTGAATTGAGCTGTATCAAATGAAGAATCAACAATCATCCTGAATTTGTATTCCATATCTTTCACTGTAACAAAAGTTTCTTGTTTCAACTTCTTTGTACTATCCTTTTCTCTGGTCTTAAGAATGGTAAGTCTTTTCTTTACCTTGAACTTCTTTGTGTATGCTTCCAATAGGGTAGCCTTATCATCATTAGACAAAGAGGATCCAATCTCATTCAAAGCATCAATTTTGATCTTGTTTTATGATTTAACAACTTCATGTCTTCTTTTCACTAGGGCTTTCCATACAACATTAGTTACCTTCTTCTTTATGTTTTCCATATTTTCATCCAAAATGATCATATATTGAATAATAAAAAATATAATAGTTTTTTCGTCTTCTTCATCAAATTCATCATATAATTTGGTAGTGGCTTCTAATAATCCATCATGTTCTAGCATTTTGTTAACCAAAGATACCAACTTTATAGGTGAACGAGCTCTTACCAGAGGAATCTTGGACTTCTTCTTCTCAGGCTTTGATGTGCCTTCATATTTTTTCTTCTCTTCTTTCTTCTTGTGAAGGCTTATTTCTATTTTTCTATCTCCTCTTCTTCAGAAGTATCCACAATATCAACTTTTTCCTTCTCGAATTCAATGCTAGCCTCTTGTGAGGCACCTTCACCGCTAGTGGAAACACTGCTTCTTCTCTTCCTTTTCAATTGTTCTTATTCTTCTAAACCAAGTTAAATTTAATCTTCCACAAAATCATTTAGGTTGTGATCTCTAGATGCTTTATGTTTCTTTCTTCTTCCAGAGGTAGTAGGAGGTGCTACTAGAGGTACATTTTTTCTTTTTGAGGTTTGAGTGCTGGGTCCAAAGGGTGCAAATACATCAACTATTGATAGAGCATTGGGATCCGCCTTCTTCCCTTTGATGATAGCTATGGTAGAGGGTTTTGTAAATGCAGAAGAGGGGGTGGAAGCTAATCTTCCAGATCTGCGTGGTCCAAAGGACTCACCAACTATCTTGTCTTTCCTTTCTACTGCAACTTCCCTTAGTCTATCAACTTCTTCTTTCGAAAGGCCATGCCTTGCAAAGAGTTGTTCAATTTTTTTGTTTACTCTTTTTGTTTTGGAAGGTGTTGAGGTTTCCAAGTACACTTCAGTAGATTTCTCCTCATATGTGCCATTTCTAGGCAGAGAGGGGTCCTTAGGGCTATTTAACAATATTTTAATGTATCTCTTAGCCTCTTTCTTAGAAATCTCATATCCCAGAGGTTCTATCCATATTGTTCTAGGTTCTACTACCTCTATTAAGTATACATCAGTGGACCAAAAAGGTTATGTCATTTGCATAATTCCCCACTAAATTCTTAGGAATTCTTTCTCTCATACATGTTCCTTTGGAATACTACGAAAAATATAGTCAATGCATCAACTTGTGTATTGTAATCTCCAATATTGTGTAAATAGTCAAAAATTTGATGTGCTATCAATCTTCTTTTGTCCCATACAATATTTTTACTTCCAGGTAGCTCCCTCATAAAGTAGAAAAGAAAGAAAACAATCTATGTTCCGTACTTGAAAGCATATTTCTTTGTTTTAGTTTGATGCAAGTTCTCTTGAAGTTGTTGTTGGAGAAACTCACACAAATCACAATATTTCCCATTTACTACCATGTCATGAGCAACATATATTGCAGTAGCAGATACCGAGTTCTCTTTGTTTTGGAAGTATATTTTGAGGCCAATCATGATAGATACATACTTCATTGCAGGATTGATGATTGGCTTAGTTTTTAGTGCTCTCCTGTCAAATGTGGCACTAGTTAGCTACATAACCACATCATTCTTCATAGAATTCGACACCGGTATGGGTTTGGTATCACATAATATAATCACAACCTTAATTACATCCTTTGAAATCAATCTAGGCATATTAGTCTACATGAATTTTTCATGCAATTTGCTTAGGGTTATCCTCACAAACTTTGCATCTAAATCATTGCTAGGGTTAGGAGACTAGTTCCAAATGTCTAGATTCTTTCGTACTAGGTTTACATATTTTGGTTTCACCAAAAATTCATCTCCAATTAACTCATTAGACCATTGATTCTTGAGCACTTGGTGATCATATTCTTCCAATTTACAATGTATATAGATCCTAGTTTCTTCAGTGGGAAAACCTTAATTGGGATCTACAAAAATGCATCATCAAGGTCATTATCGAAAAATTTCCATGAAAACCTCTTAAAATTTGGTCTAGGTCTTTTAGAAACCTCAAATACGGTCGATGTAGCCATTATAACTTCAATTCTACTTTCAAATTCTTGTAAAATCACTTCCAATACAAACCCACAAAGCATAGATAGTTGTAAATACCTTTTTTGCGCTCAATGGGAATTAGGATTTGAACCAATTTGCTTTGAATTTCCTTCAATCACTTCTAAATCTATTTTTCTTTCTTTCAAATGTGCAAAAGTGATTTAAAATGACTAAGGAATTGACTTTATACATTACCGATCTACCCTAAATTTGCATTTAATGCTTCAAATTTCCAAAAAGTTGGCAAACACTTCATTGATACACTATAAACCCTAAATTGCTCTGCAATATTTTAGATTTGCATATTTTCTAGTCGAATCTTTTCCAAAAGCTTAAGCATACCATTTTCACCATATATCTTCATGTCACTGCTTGACACCTCATGATTCCTAGGGGTTGTTATATTTTTATGTTACTGCTCCTAAGCCTTGACATGGGCTTAGTTTTCAAAGGAATTATCTGCACCGGATGTAAGTACATATGCATTTGATTCATCCTTATTCTCAGGTTCCTTTTTTTCTTCCAAATATTCTCCATTTCCTTCTTAACTTTAGTAGGATCAGCTTTCTTCATTGGTTTGTTCCTCAGTTCCGGATTAGTCTACCTTCCATTCTTACTTCTGTAAAATCTTGAAATGTGTCCAGGTTTGTTGCAATTATAGCATACAACATTTTTTTGACCATACTGACTTCTATTCATTCTTGATCTACACTAGTTATCCTTATGTCCAAATGTATTGCATGTATAACAGTAGCCATTGAAAGATTGCAACATTCTACCAGTATTAAATCTATTCATCATATGACTTATGTACTCAGTAGCTCTATGTCCAAATTTCTTGCATGCAAAACATTGTCCGAAAAAGGATCCAATATTCTAATTCATTATAATTCTACATTATACAACCTTATGTCCAAATTTACTGCAAGAAAAGTGAATACCATTGAAAGATGGGTACCTTTGAGCATTTGGTTGTCTGATAAGAAGTCTTCCAATATTGCTTCTTTGATTTTTGATCTATGTGCCATTTCTTTGAGTCTTATTTTGATTTTCAACCTTGTTAGGTGTTTGATTTGTCTTTGAACTTTTTCCTTCTTCATGTTCCAAACCACCTTTGTCCATAAAAGGTTTTTGAATTACAATCAATTCATCAAGCATTGCAGTACTTGTTTTGAATTTGTCCTCATGAGCTCTTACTTTCTCCTGATCTGATCTTAGAGTTACCATTTCTTGTTCAAGCTTTGTACATTCATCAATATTTCTTTGTATCTTGGCATTTATAAAATCCTCAATTTTCTTCTTTTCTTCCACTTGCACTTTCAGTCCGGTGATATCTTCATTTTCCTTCATCAACTGTTCATTAAATTCTCTATGTCTTTCTCTAAACTTCTTGATTTGTTCTCTTAGCTTTTTGATGCATTCATTTGCTTCTCTTAGGCTTTCCTTCAAGATTTTATTCTCACTTTCAACTTTGTCAAGATCTTCAAGAGCATCCTTAAGTTATTTTTTGTCAAACATGTAGTCATCTTCATATTCAATTGCAAAAAATTATTTTAGAGGAATAGGATAATTTTTATCAGCCATGTGTTCAACCTCCAAGATCTTCCTCAAGTTGTTAGGCTTTTCAAAAGAACTAGGCTTTGATACCAATTGTTGAACACCCAAAATACTGAGAGAGGGGGAAAATCAATATTCTATTAAACTATTTCGTCATAATCCAACCAATAATAAAAAATATATCTAGTTGTAGTTATAAATGAAAACATGAAAGAGATCACAACATGATGTGCATATTAAAAAACTAAAAGAGCTAAATGAGTAAATCTGTAAACCCAAATCACACTTTCAACATGACATCAATAAATTTTCTCTAAGATGAAAACATATGCGATAACAAAACTAAACTATGAAAAACCATATGTATTCACAATAAATTCACTTCATTGTTATCCTTTTCCACAATATCTTGTCTTTTCTCTTAGATTTTACAAGCAAAAGCACAAGAAGCTATGAAGAGCTAGATTTTGATCAAAATGAGATTGGAGTTGTGTGTGTCAAAATGTGTGAAGGAAACCTTCTTTTATAGCTGAATTCATGGGATGAGTCCACATTTTGGGAAGAATGCGGGATAAAGAATTAGGTGGGATTTTTGTGACTTTTGATAAATGTAGAGAAAATATGATTTTTTTTAATGATTATGTGAATTAAATTAGCGAAAATGATCATGCAAATGGTGCTTATAAATGATTATTTAAATGTTTTAATGAAATGGATTATGAATGATGATAAACGCCTATGAAATGGTTGAATTTTTATGTGAATGTGTTTATGAAAGGCATATTTAATGACTATTTAAAATATATTTAAATGAAATGGATCAATGAGATATGCAAATGGTTTTATGGATATGGCGATATGAAAATGATCAAATGAAGCATGCAATAGATGAAAATGATTATGAAGGAATTTTTATGTGTCTACACATGACATAACACATGAACACCAAGATTTTTACATGGAAAACCCAAAATAGGAAAAACCATAGTGAGGATTAGCTCACAATATATTTTAACCGGTTATAAGATATTACAGTGCTTACTACCAAGACACACTATCCTTATAAGGATCACAACCAAAATTAGATACAAACAAAAGTGGATACATAGCCAAAGTGTGAACTGATGTAAGATGCACCTTCCTTGTGTTGAATTCAATCCCAATGAAGCTTTGAATGCAAAATACTGCTTTGTTCAACAGTCGCTCAACATACACAACAATTCTACCCTTATTCTAATCTCACACATACAAATTTGCAAGTTCACACAATATCAGATTTCACACATATCACATCACACATAGTCTATCTCCTCATGTAACTCAAAATTGTTCCACATATATATCTGATTACATTGACATACATCAATTAGCTCGGCCTAATTAGATGTAGCCCTATTTTAATTCAAAAATACTTTGTCGTCTTTATACTTGAAAACAAAACTTCTTCGCACTAAAAAGAAAGTGCAAAACTTGAATTTAGGTTGGCACAAATCTAAAATAGATCCCCTTAACATCTGTAATACATATTAATATTCATAGCATAAATTCAATTATTAGGTGGGCTAGGGATTAGACCTAATCACAAAATAAGCCACTGTAACCAACATCGATCATCCATATGATCGTATAAGCACATGCACCATCTGGAATATATGTAGTACTGACACTTGTAAACCATCTCCCAAAACTGTAGAGTTTAAATCCAAATGTCGAAGGAATACGGACCAGACAACTCATACCACCTTGCACTATATAAGCTAAAAATCTATATGTCGATCTTCTGCTACTTGTAACTTTTAGCCCGATCAACCAAAATTGGTTAAATATTGATCATAGATGTATTTAGCATTCCTAAACAAGATATTGTAACCACATAGGCTGATCTTACAACATGAGAAAATCCAGACCAAATTACTGGATCAAGGTGTCACAAAAACTGTTTACAAACAATGTTGGCATCAATGACAACACATCAAAGGGGTTACTTCTTCATTCTTTCAACAAAAGGGTTCTTAGGAGTCCTCATTTAGGATTTAATCTTTAGTGTACTATATCATTCATCCCTCTTTGAATTTTAAATTTATTTTCTTTTCTCATATTCCCAGGGAATACAAAATTATTTAGAAAATTGACTAGGCAAATGAGCTCTAGAAGAAAATCATCATTGGTATATTTTTTAGTTTGTATTAATGTCTTCTAATTAATCCTCTCAATTTTTGTATCTTCTTTAAAATTGATAGACTACATAGAAATAAGAGGTTTTACTCTTTCAATATTCATGTTGATTTGAGTTATTTTGGCTTCTATAGGTTGTAGCATAGGGGCAATAATTCTTAAGGTTTTCCCTCTTTAATTACTTTAGCAATGGATTTTCTCATTAGGAAATCAATTTTTTTTTAAAATATAATCTATTCTTGTTACTTTAATATTTTATTTTCACCCTTTTCCTCAAAATATCAAACTTGAATCATGCTATTTATAGATGACTAAACTTGGAGTTTTATAAAACATAATAATTTACAATAATAAAAAATTTAAAATGTATGCATGGTTTTTTAAATGTAACACGAATAGTATTCCTTAAAGTTAGAAGAATAATTTCCTTGGTATACCACAAATATTGGTAACTCAATTGACTTGATAGGGAAAATATTTGCAACTCCAACAAGCTTTGTACTTGTTTTTTGGCATATGCCTTCCAACAATATTTGCATAGGTCCCAATCACAATCCTTGCACTCATATGTCAAGTATACATTCTTGTATGTTGAGTAGCAAACATTACATGTTCTATATTGTTGAGGTGTTGTCAATGACAAAAGATGTTGTGAGTGTTGTGGATGATTGTAAATTTCATCACTAAAATATTTTTGCACTACTCTCGTACATTTCCCACCTAAACTAGACTTTATCAATTCATCCTTCATCATAATGCCTATGTCATCTTTTTTTTCTTCACTTGATTTGCATATAATATCCACTACATCTTTTCCACTCCTTGTGACAATTCCATCACAGAAAACTAACCTTTTCTCAACATATAATTCCTTCACAAGATTAAGAAGTGTGAAAGGAAAATTTAGTTTCTTAGTAAAAGTACTTGCACCTATACCAAAACTTTATCATGTCCAAGAATGAAAGTTTAAACCAATGCATTTTTTGTGTGGCATCTTCATATACCCTTTTGTATGCTTCTATATATGTTTTTCTCCATACTAGAGAAGTGCCCTATATATATAAGTTTGATATCTTTATGCACTTGTAGTAATTGTTCAAATTCACACTTCATTTTAAGCTTCTGAGTTTGAGGTTCAACATAAAAAAAGATAAGTTTGTTATTAATTTGTTGCTTCTCCACTTACAAATAGACAAAAATAAAGGTATTAAAATAATATACATTGAAATGGTAAAATTTTGACAAAATAATAAATTATAAAATGTTAAAAGGTAACTTACTTTATCCCCTTCATGGTCTAGAATATCCAAGTCTTCTATAAGAAATTCTAGATTTGACATATCATATAGCTTGGAGATGAATTTTGTTACTTTTGATTTCATAAATTAATGTGCTTTTATGTCCCATAATATCACAAGTGATAATGGGGCTCTATGAATGATCTTTCCTTCATTGTCTAGAAGAATTAAATATTCATCAATTTCTTTGATGTCTTGAATTATTAGAGGATTGGGAAGAGCTATCAAAGACATGTACCCACATGTCCTTATAAAAGTGCTAACTCCATACTTTTCATTGCTTGATAAAGGAATCCAAACTCCTTGAAAATTGAAGCTTTGAAGATATTTGCAGAACTGTTGTATTTTTGAATGTTCTAAAATTCTTAAATCACATATAAAGAGACATACATATTTTCCTTCTAATTGATCTATATAAACCTACATCAAATTAAACAAAATTAAATATATAATTATATATTTAGAATATTAAAAAAATATTTTAATTCATATAAAATTACAAAAATCTATAATAAATTTAAAATAATAAAAATTAGTAGTAATATTTATGTAATAAACTATACATTTTGAACATCATCTAAGTTGAATCTTTAATCTATAATACAAATATTTTATTTAAAATTATGCACGAAATGATTTAGTTTGAAGAGTAAAATCCCACTATTATTTATCAACTTTCTTTTTCTTAAAATTATAAACTATTAAGGGGGGGTAGCTCGATTCTCTAAAGAATCCTATTCCAGGCAAGAGGTCATGAGGTCTAGTCCCTCCAAACCTGCAATACCAGAGGTGCACTGCAATTTATAGAGGGACGGATAGCCGACCTCTTCCTACAATCTAATTTTTTTTATAAAATGTTAAATTTTGTTGCCTAGATGCATTGGTCTAATTTATGGGAGCATTCTGAAACGTACCTCCTCCACATTGCAGTCAATAAAGTGATGTATGCCCCTTTTCTTCAATGTTTGCGTCAACATTTTAAACATACTTACTTCTCCCAGATGTGGGGTTTGGTCAGACCTCTCAATTTCTCCTCCGCTGTTGCAAAGAAGTTTTACACACTCTTGTATCTCATAAGGACTCTCCTTTCCTTCCTCTTCACTTTTGGACTTGTGAAAAATTTGATTCAAATTTTTTGAAATGTCATCTTCCCCCATTGTTTTTCCATCCACGAAAACTACGTGGCCGTTACTCTGCATTCGGACATCCACCATGAAACACACAATCTTGCTTTCTTCGGAATAGGATTCAAAGAAAAGATCCTTTACTAAGAAGCGGCGTTTGATTTTAGCAACAAGAATGATATATGATCCTTGTGGAAACCACTTAAGAGCTTTTCTAATGATCTCTTCCTCTTCCTCTTCGGTTACTCTCTACTCATGTAATTCAATTCCTCTGAGATAAATAATAATCCGAAGCTACCTTGAACAAGCTGTCCTTGATCTTCTCCTCGCAAACTCGCACATGTTTTTCAAAGAATCTTCATGATGGTATTGCAAATGAAGAGGTAGTGAAATGACTTCGACAATTGTACATCAATGGCAATGAAGGAGTGATCCATTAGTTCATCAGTGGTTCCATTCAACTCTTTCCAATTTAGACTCAACAAGGCTACTCTTGCAGCCATTTTCCAATCCGCGACATCGTCATCTTGAACCGAAAAAAAATAGCATGACACAAATTAAAATTTGTAAACCATTCTTTCAGCCCTTTTCCAATCTACATATTCCTCGATCTGAACCAAAACAAAACAAAATGATATGAAATGAAAAAGGTCAACCACTCTTGCTGCGCTAAATAAGATACAATGCATAGCAAGGGACATAATTGACACCTTAATGGAAGGATTCCCTATCCGGGTCCAAACCAACATAGGATATTCTTCCTTGTTCTACATCTCTTTCCACCATTCAATCAATTTAGCACTTGAATATATATCTACAAAAGAACAATTCTGCAATTTCACTATTTTCTCCATAATTGCCCCGTCCAACAAGGGACATAAGCATAGAGGCAGTTTCCTCAAGGAGACCAAATTTTCTATGTCATCTGACAATGTTTCCAATTTGAATCCATTCCATATATCCAAGTCCCTTAATCTTTCAAATTTTTGAATCCTTTCGGAAGACTCGACAAGGGCAAGTTGTGAATGTACAACCTTTCTAAACAGGTGAGCTTGCCGAAGCCTGGCGAAAGATTGACTAAATTTTTGCATCATCTCAACTCTAGAATTTTCAAATTCAGAAGTGCTTGAAATCCATCAGGCAACACCTTCAAAAGAGGGAAATTCTCCACATTCATGTGCATTAAGGAACTTAGCTAGCCAAATTCCTTCGGGAGAGAAACAAGCTTAATGCAATCATCTATTGTCAAATGCTCTAACATTTTCAATTGCACAAAGCTATTGGGAAGAGTACTTAATGAGTTACACGATTTTACTGTGAGGCGAGTCAAAGAAGACATGTTTCCAATACTTTGTGGAAGTTCATCTAAACAAATCAACGATGCCAGAGCTAGAGATTTTATGGAAAGCTTCGAAAAACCTTCTGGAAATCACTCCAAGCTGATACATCCCCTTATATCCAAGTATTGGAGATAAATTAAGCCACCAAAGTTTTTCAGGTAGTGTCCTTAAACTCTCACATTCTCCCATCCAAAGCTTTTGCAGTGCAGTCAACCTTCCAAAGTCAACAGGTAAATTTTCCAAATAGGTGCATCCCTTTACACTCAAATTAGCCAATGGACATAATGAACCAAATCCTTCTGAGAGATATTTCAGATTGGGGTAGTAGTCCATATAAAAATATTTCAACCTAGTAAGTCCTCCAAATCCTTCAGGAAAAGATTCAAAATTACTTTTATTCAGATAAAGATACTCAACATTAGTTAAGTGGCTGAATGTTTCTGGTAATTTTTTGCACCCAGTTAACCACAACTGTTCTAGAGATGCAGGAAGCTTGAACTCTTCTAGAAGTTTAACTAGTTTGCTGGATTCCACTATGTAGGAATTTTATAAACTAAATGCAAACACAAAACTGTTGTTCTATTTCCCAATCAGCTGGGAATACAAAAACTCAAATGCAGAAGCACAAGGAGACATGCAACATTATTTTTCATTCAATGAATGGAAATGAGATCACAAAAAACATAAACTTCAGAAAATAAACCTAGACTAGGATTACAATCTGCTAGGAGAACTGCTCAACCAGACTGGTAAACTTTAGGAGGTCTTAGGACTCACTGTCAAGAGCTACGCATAGCTCAACCTGGAGCAATCACTGCTCACATAAAAATAAACACAATTGTTGCTATTTAGGAGCTTTTGGGAGCTCACACATAATGTTCTTCACACAGACTGTTGCTGCAACAAACTTCTTCTTCTGACTTACAAAACTATCTACCTTCATTCTTTTTTTCCAAACAAACATTCCCTCTAAAATTCGAAATTACCTACCAGCATAAATGCAAAATTCAAAATCAGCTACCACAATTAATTCTAGAGCTGTCAGGAGCTGCAGGGATGATCCCCAAAACAAAAAATGAATCTTGACGGGTAGGTGAGGGCTGCAGGGAGTTTGACAGATGAGCATGAGGCTGCAAGAGCAATAAATTTTCCAACACTCCCCCTTGGTCCCGAGCCGACAAAACAAGATCAATCCTGAGCTAAATCAACAACACCCAATCTACTCCTTAGGCACTTGAAACTGTCCTTGATCAATGGCTTGGTAAATATGTTTGCTAGCTGCTGCTCAGACCTACAAAATTCCATTTTAATTTCACCATTTTCAACTAACTCTCTGATAAAATGATACCTAATTTCAATGTGATTGCTTCTTCCGTGAAACACAGGATTTTTCGTCAAGGCTATCGATGAAACATTGTCACAAAAGATTGTCGTTCCATCTTCTTGTTCTTCTCTCAAATCTACCAAGATTCTTTTCAGCCAAATAGCCTGACAT